>BPLR01005559.1:0-297337 GCA_021605095.1 Caerostris extrusa | reverse complement strand
ATGAGCTGCTACCAGCTTAGCATCATTTACTTAAGTAATATCTGCCACACTTATTGGCAAATTGCAGCCAAAAGAAAATAATATCCAAAGTTATCTCCTTTTATTTTCCTGCCAGTTTTTCAAACACAAAGTCTATTTCCTTTTAAAAGTTGCATAATTTGAGTTAATTTTCACATTATGCAGATTTGAAAAGTAAACCCAGTTCAAGTTATTATAATAGTGCTTCTTTGATTTTTGTGTCGTTCATACTAATTTTCACTAAATATTGAAGTCGAAATTTACGCTTAATAAATCCTCCTCCTATAACGATTCTTTTTATCTTTTGCCAATTAAAACTTTATTGTTATGTTGACTATGGGTAACATTGCATGCATTTATATGAGAGGCTTCATGAAATTTATGATGTTGTTGTATTGTGGTTTGATTTCATGGAAAATATAATTTTTTCACTTTTGTGTTTTAAACTATTTTTTTTTTTTTATTAATTATTTTTGAATGTAAATGTTCAAAATGCTAATTGGTTAAAATTGTGCATTCTCTTTTCAAAAACTTCACAGCTTCTGACACACATATAATAATTTTACATCCCGTGAGAACTGCTAACTTTAAAAGTGAATATTTGTATGCCAAGTTTTACTTTGTAAAACTGTCAACCTATAGCACGAGTAAGCAAAATAACGATAGCTCTTTAACGATAATTGACTCCATTTAAGACAAGTTTGTATTTTCACCTTTCATAATTTTTTATTGATTTTTTTGCTCCTGATAGGTTTGGCGTGATTTGTAATACCAATAAAGGCTGTGGCTGCCAACTGAATTTATTTTATCGTTGATCATCACCGATCATAATAAGCCTATCAAACTGTGGATAAACATCATAATTATGAGCTTTAGGTCCACAAAACTGCCTTTTTTAACAGTTTTTCATACCCGAAGTTGGTCGTAGTGGCAGGCTGTAAACATAAAGAAAGCAAAAAGAAAGCTATGTTAGATTAGAGACCGGAACTGGGGCGTGAGCAGAGACCTGTCTGCAACAAAGAAAGGGTAAAGTACTTATGTTGCTAAATTGGTTTTTTATTGCTAATGAAAATGGGATATTTGCTAAAATGTCACAACAGTCATCTAGTACTTCACGAAAGAAATTTTTGTGACATCATCAAAATTCTTTCGATACCGATTTCAACTTTTGCTGTAAAATTTGACTGGGTGCTTCTTATGTCTTTGTCGTAAAGCAGTTTGGTTTTCAAACACAAGCTTTAAATGACAAGCAAACATAAAGAAAACAGACGGCACTTATCATTTCTGATATCAGCATTGAAGGGGATAAGGCGCAGATTCTCATTACTGCCCATAATAACCCTTAGAATGATAGCCTAATAGGATTTACTATTTCTTGGGATAAGTTACACCGTTCCTTGGCTGCCGTATAATATGCTGAAGTTACTCTACGATAAGTTGAGCACTGTCAAGACATGATAAGCAAATAGTTGTGACGTACTAATATTGTTTTCCTTCTGATGTTAATAACTGTGATTAACTAATTCTGTACAATTGTCATCATGCTGGAATTAACAAGCCAACTGTTAATTAAATAAAAAATATTTCAATATTTAAACAGCTACATATGATATTAATGAAAAAATGCTGCTTGGTCATTGGCTTATCGACTCGGATTATAGTGTTGCGAAAATATCGATATGAAAAAACATTAACCAATGACAGCATCGGTGAAATTACAGTGTTTAACACGATTAGGAGCATTTTTCCTTTGTATTTCTCCGTCGCAATATAAAATTAAGCAACACTGGCTGGTGGCCAAAATCACGACTAAGAGAATACATAGATTACAAAATAACCGCCGGTTGCTCAAGCGTGATTGCCAAACCCAAAGAAAGGAACTTCTTTAACAAGATGATATCAACGATCGAATAGTTGGAAGGACAGCCATATGAAAATCTCGACATGAAAGGGAGGTTATGGTTGTGACGGATAGTGTAAAATGACAGAAGATTTTACGGCACCCACTGAAGAGGCTGTCTGACACACCTAATATTTGAAAAGGTGTATGGAATGGCAGATTTTTTACCTTTCAAGAATGCAGGGTAACACACAGTTGTTTGGTGAATGCTTTCATGGGGGCCAAAGCACACCCATTGATCCAGCATTGTAGTAGTGGTGTTTTTGAATGTCTCCATTCATTTGGCTAGGTTGCACATTAAACAGTGGTACTTGGTCAAAAAATATTTCATCCAGAAAAGGGCTGTAATCACAGTGCTGTTATCACTGTTCTTTATTGTATGTGCAATTATATATATATATATATATATATATATATATATATATATATATATATATATATATATATTATTTTAGTATACTGAATTTGAAGAGTTACCTTAAAATTTTTAATAAATGTTAGTTCTTGCGATTCATTACTATTATATTTTAATGTTTTTTGTTCATATTACTGTGAATAATACGGTGTTTTTTAATTATAAATAATAATAATAGTATATAAATAATATAATAATATTAATACAATAATAATATATAACAATATAAATATTGAAATGTGTTACAGTCTAAATTGAGCATATACATATATATATTATAAAGATATAATTGCAATATAATTATTCTGTAAAGATGTGACAAAACCACAAAAAATTGTACTCGCAGGGCCTGCGGCCGAGATTAAATAAAAATACTTAATGTAAAATACTTTTTTGTACAGAAAAGAATATGTTCCTTCATTACGTTCATAATGCAAGAAATCCATATTTTTTGAGGCATACCTGTGGAGTGAAATGATTAGAATGTGGTTTTTTTTAGTTAAATTTTGCATAGTATAGAAAAAAAGATAGAAAGTAACTTTCAATTATAATATATAGAACGTTCGCAATCTATAATTAGATTTCCACAGAAAAAATAATAATTATAATTAAATAAACATGCATTTTCTAAACCTCTTCTTTTCGAAGGTATATAAGCAAACTAATTCAATTGTATAATAGTTAAAATTTTGAAATTAAAATATAAAATTAATTGTTCCATTTTATTTTTATATTAATATCTTCGTGTTTAATATAAATATTTTTTTATTTATGATCTCTGCTTTTTATCTGTCATAACAAAATATCACAAACCAAAGCAGTACAGTTATCATGTAATGTATGGAAACTTGTTTATATATGAAAACATATAACATAACAAAACATAGTAATATTATTTTTGTATTTAAACACATGAAAACATGGTTAAACTTAACAAAAACATATTTATTTATAGCAAGCATAAAAACATAAATACGTAAGAACAAATATAAATTATCAGCTATTTCTTAGAAAAATTGAATTAAAACTTATACCATTTTTTTACGACCTCTCACAAACTATTGTTAATTTTTATTGTTATGTCTTCATTGTTGGGACCCATGGGAAGGTTTTAACATCTCATCATTTATAAACAATTAATAGATAACCATATTTGAATAGCATATTTACAACTTTCGGGCCCAGTCATCATAGTTCACGAGGCATTCTCGTGTCCCGCAGCAGTCGGTGTCATTTTGTGTTGTTGGCCTCCTGGCCTTGCACAACAGGCCAATAACATGAAGGTTGACCTTGCCAGCGGTGTATTTTCTGGCCATGCCAGGTGCGCAGATATCATGAGGTTGAAGTATACAGTTGTTATTCTTTTCTT
Source organism: Caerostris extrusa (assembly GCA_021605095.1). Lineage (NCBI taxonomy): Eukaryota > Metazoa > Arthropoda > Arachnida > Araneae > Araneidae > Caerostris > Caerostris extrusa. The sequence goes on along the minus strand of BPLR01005559.1, from coordinate 293,635 downwards.
TTGTTGAATTGTAGTGTATTAAATGATAAACTTTCTGAGATAACGAAAGACACGTTCCTTTGTATCACAACACACCCATGCCTATGACAGCAGTGTCTTTTGCTGAGCCCTAGCTTGCCTATTTTTATAAAACAGAAACTTTTTCATCTGTTGGCAAAAGAGGCTATCAACATTGTTATCTTCTAAGAAGGAATTGTTTGCTCACAGCTTGATTGAAATATGTTGTTTTAGTGCCGAGCAGAAAACTTCAGGTCGAACAGTGTCAAAATGTTGGGGGCCCATCATTACTGAAATTATATTTTACTTTTGCTCATTGGATTTTTTTCGCGAGTCAAAGCCTCACCAGACGGAGAGCCGCTGCTGCCAGATTCGCAAACAGGCGCTCTATTGAGTACAGATTAGCCAGAGCAGTGCTTAACATGAAGACCATGGATAAATGACAAGTTACATTATCCCCAGCTGAAATGTTATAAGATGATGTGTGTCATTGCAGTGTATTTAAGGGTGTTCATGACAACACCAAGTGGCATTAGCATCAAATGACACCCTGTAACTTAATTCCTAAAGTTATATAGCTGTAGTATGCCTTCAAGAGATAGCTGGACAACTGCAGTGTCATCGCTGCCCTATACAAACCAGCAGCCAGTCGAGAGGCTTATCACTGAGAACTATTTACTCCAATCAATGAGAGCCCAGGTTGAACATGACATCATTAAATGCATAATAGTAGAGTACAGACGAATAGTAGTCTATTTGCACTTGAAAGCCAGATACTAATACGTCAATTACCCGACATTACACGTCTGATAATCATTGAGCGCCTGTGAGAATCTCTCTGAGAATAGCAATTATCGTCTTTATACATAGAATTAATATTTTTTACGTTATAAGCTTGCCAAGCTACCTGATACCCAATGTCGAAATGTTCGATTTGACAGTAAAGTATGGTCGATTTCTTCAATATTAAATACTTTCATCATTGGCGTTAAGGGAATATTACACAATACTTCTTCATTTCAATATATGAAGTTCACATGCCTTCCTCTCTTCCTGGCCACCATTGCTGTTGTTGTAACACAGTATAATTATTCCTTGTCTCACTGGGTCTTGCCAATGCTGTCATGTTGCTGCTTATGCAGTGTATATCTTTAGTCGGAATGTGCCCGACTCCGTCCTCATGGTTTCGTCATAACGATGAGCCGCCAGCACCTGCGCAAACCACGTTAAATCGCCTTATCGCCGTGTTTTACTACTGTGTAATATAGCATAAAATAAAATGTTTTATCTTCTAGAATGCAGAGTTTTATTTTGTTGTGTTTAAAAACTAAAAATAAAATCAAAACTAAACGTGTTGATTGAAGGGTTTGTAAAACATATTTATATCTTAATGCATATATTATTTATTCTTTCTTTAAGTATATGCATCAGAACATCGTTGAAATGATAATTTTTAATTCTTTTGCTGACATAACAATTTAAAAATAACCTTCATATTTTAGTAAACTAGAATTTGTGCTGAAATTTAAAATCTCACATATTATGATTATACATAGATAGCTTTGCTGATGTTTTTTCCTCACATTTGATGAAGATGGGTCTATAATTTTGCACAACCACCAAAGAAATATACTTTGTATCATTCATTTCATATTTTTTTATTTTACAACTACTCATGTCTTATTTGCTTGATAGATAAAAGACAAATACCAAACTTGTAATGTACATATTCAAAACCGTATACTTGATTAAAATTGGATTTTTACTACATTTAAAGTCAGGTAACATTGCAATGATCTGTGTCAGTGAAATGGCAGAATTATAATGCTGGTCCAGCTCATATTGGATGGAGTCCTGTGTCAAAACCAGCTCCTGTTTTTTGAGAAAATGGCAGGCCAGGAGAAAAAATCAATAATTTGGTTTATAACTGTCACGGAAGCCGGCAACGGCTGCCGAGATTCCCCGTATGACCAAGGAATCTCAAAAAGCCAAGCCGACAGTCAAATAGGCATTTCGCTTTAGCCTGGAATGGCCCAGTTTGGCTGCGGTAACCACGCAGGGAGGCAGGCGCCCTCGCAAACTCAGAAATGGTCGTTGTCTGCCACACTCGGAGGAATTTCAAAGCTCGTACTGAGTATCTTATTTTCGGCTTAGAAAATTCACGCATACACCATCTGTCTTTAAATGTGAAAATATTTGACCACAGCCTGTGTGGCAGTTGGTTGTGACGTGAGCCTGGAGAACTCAACCCACTGTGCCAAATACCACCCCAACCACACCCAGCTACCTGGTTAACCCGCACATTACAAAGTTGATATTTTCATTTGACTCGAGTAGCCATTATCATGTATACTGCAGCATCAAATTCTATGTTCATTTTTGATTAACCCTTTCAGTAGGCATGTCCTGTCGTTAAAAGTACAACAAACATAGATTCTCTACATTGCAAAGGGAGTCTGTTAAAACCGTGGATTGGGCAGCTTAATTATAACAAAATTTTGGGCAAAATGTTTTATAGTAAAGCAGTTCCAGTGGTCCAAAGAATGGAATCGCTTGTTTCATGCATTTGAAGGAACTTGACTCACTATAGCACATTATTCCAAGTGTGAGACTCTTTCTTCAATAAGGGTGGCATCACTAACTCCCACAATGGGAGCCTCAGCATAATTTGTGAAACCATTTAACTTTCGGCAGATTTCCATTGCAGTTTATTAGTTGTCTCACAAGTCCAAGCGTGCAGTCTTTGTATCATCCAATTCAAGAACAATTCAAAACCAGATCAGCTGGCAGAGTGATCATAAAGACAGCCATATATCTTTGATCTCTGTTTTTCTTCTTTTTGATATGATTTGTTTCATTTTTCTTTTTAGCTGATGTGGCCGCTTGTGGGAGGGATTTGAAACTCTGATAGCTAGCCTTCATGCAACTTTTTGTACTTGAGATCAATATAATTTTTATATTTTAAATCAGAGGTTAGAAACTGTACAGTTCACACACACTTCCTAAAAATATTCATTTTAGAAGAAAGGATTAAAAAATATAGTTTAAATAAAAATGTGTAATTTTCGTGAATCATGCATTTGGATCATACAATATCATACATTTTTTCATTTCTGTATGCTCGGTCTATACAAAATTATAACAGACTAAAGAAGAAGCCACTTTCAGGCTCATAACACTTTAAATGCCCTTATTTGAAAAGACATTTTATTGTAACTTTACTGGTTAATAAAAGCTGACACAAGAGATATGGGCTCAGAGAATGCAGTGCAGCTCACAGACGGATATTTGCCATAATGACCCGAATTAACAGGCAGCATCTAATACCAGTATACACGAAACACAAGCAACAAGCCGAAATGTCACTTTCGTGCGGAACAACATTGGCCGTGGCATCTTTTCGCTTCTTCCTTCAAAAACCCTTGCAACTGTCAAGGGAGACAAAATAAAAATAAACAACGTTGGCTCAATGAAGTTCCTCGTTAATCATATTTGGTTGATTTGCTTATCAGACTTGAGTGACAGGTTACCATTAGTACAAACACTCACTGCATGTAATAAGGGTTCACATTGCCGTCAAATTTGAGTGATAGTTTGTTATTATGTACTTGTTACAGCAGCATCGTGTTCAGTTTGGCATACTGTAACAATTTGTAACTCTGATACTATCTCTTTGCTTTTCTTGAGCCATACTGAAGAATATAACATTGTCGATTTAACCCGAAGAGCAGAGAGATTGTCATTCGTTCTTCATACTAGCCTTACTCATTCAGTAGCGTTTCAGTATTGTCGTGGCTGAATAGGGCTTCGCCAAGTATATTTACACCTAGCCTCCCATTATACTTCTTTATAAGCATATATATATGTGTGAGAGCACGAATGATTTATGTAAAAGGTTGGACACTGCTTTGGAGAGATGATAGGAAACAATAAAATATTTGTTTATTTTCACAGTTCAATAAATAAAAATTAAACAATGCCAATAGCCATCAATAAATGTTATTCATCAACTACTGCTAAAAGAGTTTTTGATCTGATAAAACACTTCCATGGGGGAAGTTTCCTGAACATTTTCTATAGAGCCCTGAGCTCCTTTGGGACAGATGAAATCATGCTGGTTTATTGGCAAGTATTATAAATTAACCAATAATGCTTTTATTTTTGCCCAATAGTTAAATAGAATAGAATAGAATGTATCTGAATTGTTTATTTTATTAATTTAAAGAACAGCGTTGAAAATCATCTTTAATCTATTGATTCTGTGCAAAAGAAAGGGGTAATTTTCTTTCATGCAACATGGGTCACTTTTGACCCTGCTTAACCTCAGCTACACATACATACTGAAACTGACAGCACACACAACCAGCCAGTTACACGCGGCTCGAAACTAGAAGCCGTAAGAATATCTTCTATTACCTAGTGAGGAATCACGTGCGATCAGATGGCTACATTATATATATAGATGTGTGTGTGTATGTGTATCGATGGTTTCACGATTTAGAATAGCTAAAATCTCGAATGTCAATATTTTACTTAGCTGACAATAAATAGCAAGTTAATAATATCAATAAATTGTTATTCAATTAATCTGCTAGTTGGGTCAGATTTGATCTGATAAACAGGGTATTTTCCCGAAAGATCTCATCAATGAAAGTTCGCATCTTTTCCTGCAGACACAATCACGAGCATATAAAAGTAGAAAATGCCTACTCACAGGTGATTTTGATTTCACAAATGCAATGTGGTCAGAATGGGTTCTTAATCAGTTTCACCAGCATTTTTATTACTCTAAAGAACAGCATTCTTTGAAAATCATCTTACCCATTGATTCTGCAAAAAAAGATTCACTTGAAAGGCTCGTAAAATATAGATGTAATCCTCGTTTCAACTTTAAATAAAGGTTCTGCCAACAATTGAACCGACTACGACGAAAAAGTACTTGAAAGTAAGCGACATCATTTCATAATTTAAGATAGCTTCTTTATTTTAAGTGCAAAATGATATCATACTTCCAAAATACTTTTCATCATCATGTTCCCAGTCAGTTTCAATTGTTGTAGAGTGCTATTTTAAAAGTTAAAACGAAGTTATCTTATATTTTACGAAGAAAGAATTCCCTTTCTAAGTAGAATCTTTTTTTTTTTTGCAAGAATCAATAGATTAAAGATGATTTTCAGAATGCTTTGTTCTTAAATTAATAAAGTAAACAATTCAAACTGATTAAAATTATTCTATTCTATTCTATTTAATGCTATTGGGTAAAATCAAAATCCACCTGTAGAGGTAAACATTTTCTAATACTTATATCGTAATGATTTAATGTAATCTAGTGCGGAAAAGATCATCTCCAATTTCGTGTGGAAAATCTTCAGGAAATATTTTGTGTTTTATCAGATCAAAAATCTATTAGCTGTAGATTAATTAGTGTATTTATTGATATTATTAACTTGCTTTATTTTTTATTGTCGAGCTGTATAATAAAATAAGTAAAAAATATTGATATTCGAGTTTTGTATTATATAAAAGTGTCTACTAAATCGATAGAAATATCGATACACATATATACACACACACACATACATATATATAAAATGTATACATCTGATCACTTTTTGATTCCTCACTAGATTAATAGAAGATATTCTTACGAGCTCTAGTTCATTTCAGGCCGCATTGTAGCAACAACAGTTATTGTAATGCTTCCAATCAGTTTCAATTGTTGTAATGTGCTATTTTGAAGTTAAAGGAAGTTAAAGTTATTATGTTGCATGAAGAAAGAATTACCCCCCTTTCCAGAATCTTTTCTTCTTTCTTTGCAAGAATCAATAGATTAAAGATGATTTTCAGAATGCCTTGTTCTTAAATTAATAAAATAAACAATTCAGATTATTCTATTCTATTCTATTTAATGCTATTGGGTAAAAATAAAAGCATTGTGGAGTTGGGCATTTACTAATACTTATATCGTAATGATTTCATCTAATCTAAAGGAGAAGATCTCAGCCAATTCTAGAATAGAAAATGTTCAGGAAACTTTTATGGAATGTTTTATATCAGATCAAAACTCTTTTTAGCTGTGATTGATTAGTGTATTTATTGATAATATTAACGTATTTTAATTTTTATTGTGGAACTGTACAAGAAAATAAGCAAAATATTTACATTTGATTTGTGTATTATATAAAACTTAGTGTCAACTAACACATAAATCGTTCGATGTACAAATGCACATACACACACACATATATAAAGTATATATATCTACATAAGGGTATAATGGAATTTAAGATTAATAGAAAATATACTTGGCGAGCCCTAATTCATTTCAGACCACATTGTCACAACAGAGGCAAGAATTATGCAACTATGGCGAGAAGAGCTCATAATTAAGGCTAGTATGAAAGAAGAACAATTGTGATTGTCTCTCTTAACTATCCAAGGATAAATGGGCAATAGTTTGCTATTCTTCAAATATGGCTCAAAGGAAGCAAAAGGGATAGATATCCAGAGTTACAAATTGTTCTAATTTATGAAATGCCAAACTGAACGATGCCTTACAATTAAAAGTAGAGTGTAGCATTTTTCCCACAGGGAGAGTTATAGCATTCTGTCCCCAGAGAGAGGAACGTATATTCTTTAACAAGTACATAATAAAAACTATCACTCAAATTTGACAGCAGATAAGCAGTGTTGTGGATAGTTATATTACATGCAATTAGTGTTTTGTACTAATGAGAACAACCTGTCACTCAAATCTGATAGCAGATATTCAATGCCATGGATAATGAGACTTCATGAAATTAACGATTGTTTGTGCGTTTGTCCCTCCCTTGACGGATTTTTTTAAAGGAAGGTTTTTGGAGAAGAAGCAAGAGAGTTCTGCAACCAGATGACAAGAAATGTTGTTTTTACTTTTTTCTGAAAGTGACTGAACAGGCAGGAGTTTCAGCTTGTTTACAAATTGAGTCACTTGTGGTTTCGTGTATCACGCAATGTGTTAATTAAGGTCTGCCGCAGACAATTAGATTCATTGTAGATTCCAGAAAATCCCCGTCCTTGGAATGAACTGCACTTACGTATCTAATTTATATCTTTAATTGTCCTTTTATTGTAAATAGAGTTCTGTATATGGAAATAATTCTTTTTTAAATAAAATTTAAAGTGTTCACATGAACCTGAAAGTGGCCCTCTTCTTGAATCTGTTATAGTTTTTGTATAGGCCGAGCCGTTACAAGAGTAATGAAAAATGTATGAATATTGTCCATGATCCAAAGCTTCTGTGATTAAATAACTGATTCACGAAAAAGATTTTTTTTAATTTTTTGTTTAATAATTTTTAATCTTTCTTAAAATATTCTAAAATGAATATTTTTAGGAAGTATTATTAATAATTGAACTGTACAGTTTCTAACCTCTGATTTAAAATATAAAAAATTATAATGATCTCAAATTTTAAAAAAGTTGCACTTGGAACTAATTTAGTCGAGTTTCAGAAATTGGTCAAATACACCTCCGCAAACGTGCATCCGGCAAGAAAAAAATAAACAAATAAATAAATAAAAAGAAAGAAAAAAACACTCAACAACACTGAGGGTCAAGGAATTATGAGCACATTATTTCTTTATGGATGGTTGACAAGCCTAAATAGAGGATAAAACAATTGCCGGCAATTCTGGACATTTTTTTTTTGAATTGTTATGAAAATGCTTAGTTGCGGATGATGCAAAGAAAAAAAGACACGCACTCAACTGGACTGTGAAGACAACTAATAGAAACACAATGGAAATCTGCCGAAATATTGGTAGCAACTGAAAAGTTAAATGGTTTCCTAAATTATGCTGAGGTAATTTGTTGTGCAGTTTAGATGAGTGCCACTTTGCTGATATTGAAGAAAAAGTCTCACACTAGTTAAAAAAAATATGTATATAAGTGGGTCAAGTTCCTTCAATCTTCGCTCGTAAATGTACAATTCCATTCTTTTTAAGTTTTGGAACTGCTTACCTATCGTACAATTTTACTTAAAATTTTTGTTATAATTTAAAGCTTCTTAATCCACAGTTTTTAACAGATTTCCACTTGATTTTTGCAATGTAGAGTCACATATGTTTGTTGTACTTTAAACGACGGACATGCTTGCCTACTACTTTTCAAAGGGGTTAATCTTTAAAATGAGGCAAGACAAATTTATGATGCTACCACAATTTTGAAGAAACATTCCTTGGCGTTGTTGGGATATACATAGTCTTCTTCTCGAGTCCAAAGGATGAAAATATCAACTGTAGTGTGCAGGTTGGGCAACCAGATTGTAACTAGATGTGGTTGGGTTGAGCTATTTGAAGCACAAGTAAAGTTGTGAGTTCTCCAAACTCACATCTTTATTAATACCCGCACAGACATCACATACATGCAATTAGAGTCATACAATATTTTTTCACATTTAAAGACAGATAATTGTAGATTCGTGGAGGATACACTTCTAAGCCGAAAATAAAGATACTCAGGTACGAGCAGGGTGCGCGAAATATACTTCCTCTCCGGGTGAGAGTCTGTAGACCAACTGACCATTTCTCCTGAACACCACGAGGGCGCTGCTGCTCCTGCGTAGGAGGAAGCATGGTTACACAGCTAAATAATTTATCGTGACCATTCCGGGCTTTAAAGCGAGAAATGCCTGTTCATTTGTCAGCCTTTAAACTTTGAATTCCTTTAATTCATACACGGGAATTATCAGAGCATTCCACAGCCTTAAAAGAAGGTTGCGGCTTCCGTGATGATTATAAATATAGAATTAATTGATTTTTCTCTCACAATATATACCATTTTCTCTCAAAAACAAGGAAAACAGTTTTGTTTTTTGGTTTCCATCCATAATATGGGCTGGATTACGCTGTAGCATTTATAATTCTGCCATTTCAGCTATTAATGGCTACAAGTCGAGACATTTACCTTACCTTATCAAGACAATTACCTGACTTTTAAATATGAGTAAAAAATCCAATTTTAATCAAATTTATACGGTTTGAATATGTACATTTTTTTTTTAGTTTAATTATTTGTCTTTTATGTAGTAAATATAAGACATGAGAATTAGTTAGTAAAAAAATCCTATAATATATAAAAATATGAAATGAATGATACAAAGTATATTTCTTTGGTGGTTATTTTTTTTTATAAATCAAAAATTATAGACCATCTTCATCAAATGTGGGAAAACTATCAACGGGCTATCTATCAAACTAGTATCGTCATAATATGTATGCAATTTTTAAATTTCAACAAATTCTAGTTTACCTAAAATATGAAAATTTATTTTTAAATTGTTGTAATTAGCAAAGAATTTAAAATTATCAGTAACGATGTTTCTGATGCATATACTTAAAAGAATAAATAGTATATGCATTAAAATATAAATATGTTTTACAAAATTATATATCAAAAAACGTTTAGTTTTGATTTTATTTTAGTTTTAAACAACAAAATAAAATACATTCTAGAAGATAAAACGACAATTTTTTATGCAAATATATTTCGATAAAGCCTACAAGTTATTAAAATTTGGCGATAAATTGGCGATTTGGCGATAATTTGCCTGGAACATGGCAACTCATCATTCATGATGGTATGTAAAATGGTAAGAAATTATAATTATAGGAGACGAATTCCATTCGGATTTTATTCCGACTAAAGATATACACACAACATAAGCAACAAATATTTATGACAGCATTTGAAAGCAAGACTTGCAATTGGAATAAAGGAATAAGAAAACGAATTATACTTTAATGTTATAACAATATGTGAAAAGTATTATATTGGGAAGGAAGTATTTAATGTGAAAAGCATTATATTGTGAAATGAAGTATTTAATGTGAAAAGTATTATATTGTGAAGTGAAGTATTTAATGTGAAAAGTATTATACTTTATATCAAATCGAACATTTCGACATTTGATTCAGAGTGATGTTGGCAATGGTGGCTAAACATAGCATCAAAAGAGTAATAGTCTATGTATATAAAGACGATAGTACTATTCTCAGAGAGATTCTCACAGGCATGTGGTCTATTGTCGTCTATCAGACGTGTAGCTGTCACATCAGGATCGCAAGGACAATTGATAAATGACAGAGAACGTATCTGAGCTCAAGATGCCCGTTGAATAGACTACTATTCGTCTGTATATACTGGTATGCACGATTGTAGTGGTGTCATGATTGTTCAACCTGGAATCTCATTGATTGGAGTAAAATAGTAGTTCTCAGTGATAAGTCTCATTTTGAAATGTCACTGGAGACGTATAGGGCAGCGATGATTTTCTGAGTTGTCCAGCTATGTAGAGGGCATACTACACAGCTATATAACTAGGGAATTAAGTTCTAGGGTGTCATTTGATGTCAATGCTACTTTGATTGTTGTCATGAACACCCTTAAAATACCTCTACGATATTTTACATCATCTTATGTTACCATTTCCTTCCACATTCCAGGTGTACATTTCAACAGGATAATAAGAAATCGAATATGGCAATCATTTCTATCCATGGTCTTCATGTTTGTTAAACACTTCTCTGGCTTATTAGATCGCCATATCTGTCTCCAATAGAGCATATTTGTGGATCTGACAAGCGAGTGGCTCCGACCGATCTCCACGATATAATTGAAGACTTTATTTCACGAAAAAAATCAATGCAATTAAAGAAATTAAAGTAAAATATAATTTTAGTAATGATAATTTAATATATCTGTTTTTGATACTGTTTGTTACAAAAGTTTTTTCTGTAACGTTTTATCAGCACTAAAAACTTTCTTTTTATATTTCAATCAAATAACACACGTGACCAAAAACTAATTCCTTCTTAGAGATAACAATGTTGTTATCTCTTTCTCAACAGTGTAAAAAAAGTTTCTCGTTTTATAAAGTAAACCAAAACTAGAATCCCAACAAAAGACATACTGTCATAAACCGTAAAAAATTGTGTTGTGATTGATACAAAAGAAAAACTTCGATGTCAACTTCGTTATCTCAGAAAGTTTTCATTTAACGTTACACTACGAATTCAACAAAGAAAGAATAACTAACTGTACAAAAAAAAAAGTTTACAACCTCATGTTATCGTAGCTTATAGCATGGCTTAGAAAAGAAAGCCATCTGCCGCTCTTAAGGTAAAGGTCAACCTTCATGTTATTGTGTTATTGCAAAGATTAGAAATTGTGTAACGATTCCAGCTGTCAAAATATTTTACCATTTTTACATACGAATGGACTTACGAAGAATGCTAATCGGTTTGTAAGTAATGAACTATGATGTTTCGTTTTGAAGTTTGTAAATATGCTATTCAAATATGGTTATCTATTGAATTGTTTATAAATGATGTAAATGGTGTTAAAGACACTGTAGATTTTTTTGTAGCCTGAGGGACATGTAATAAAAAATTAACAATAGTTTATTGAAAGGGTCGTAAAAAAAAAATGGTAAAATTATTTATAGGATTTTAATTCAATTTTCTAGAATAACTGATAAATTTATGTTGTTCTTGCATGTTTATGTTTTTATGCTTATATAAATATAATATATGTTTTTGTTATGTTTATTATGTTTTCATGTGTTTAAATAAAAATAATACTATATGTTTTTGTTATGTTTATATGTTTTTGTATGTTGTGATATAAAACAAGTTTCCATACTGTTTATCTGATAACTGTACTGTTACAATTTTTTTCATAAAATATTTTTTAAAGTTTAGTGATATTTTTGTTATGACAGATAAAAAAGCAGAATCTTAAATAAAAAAAAAAAAAAATATTTATATTAAACACGAAGATATTAATAAAATAAAATGGAACAATTGAATTTTATATTTTTTAATTTCAAATTTTATATTATACAATTAATTAGTTTATTTTGCTTATATATACACCTTCCAGAAAGAGGGTTTAAATTTCTACATGTTTATTTATTTAATTATAATTATTATTTTTTTTTGAAAAATTCAAATCTAATTATAGATTTTACTTGAACGTTTCTATATTATAATAAGAAAAAAAAAAAAAAGATTACTGAATCTTTATACTTACTGAATCTTTATAATTATTATTTTTTTCTGAAAAATTCAAATGTAATTATAGATTTTACTTGAACGTTTCTATATTATAATAAGAAAAAAAAAAAATTACTGAATCTTTATACTATGCAAAATTTAGCTAACAAAACCCATTCTGATATTTCATTACTTTTGTATATAGATGCCTCAAAAATATGGATTCCTTCCATTATGGGCATATGTAAGAGGAACATGATGCTTCTGTACAAAAAAAAGTATTTTTGCATTAAAGTTATTTTTATTTAATATATTTTTTTTTAAATTTTCTTGAATTTTTAATTTTTTGTAGTTTTTTTGTCACATGTTTTTTTACAAGAATAATTATATTTTTAATTAATTATATCTTTATAATATATATATATGTATATGTACATTTAGATATATGTACATTTCAATATTTATATTATTTATATATATTAATATTATATATATTATTATTATTATTAATATTATTATATTAATTTATATATATTATTATTATTTATAATTAAAAAACCGTATTATTACAGTAATATGATGAACAAAAACATATTATTAAAATAATAGTAATGAAATCATAAAGAACTAACATTTATTAAAAATTTTAAAATTAATAACAATTCAATTACTCTACTAAAATAATATATATATATATATATATATTATAATTACACATACAATAAGGACAATTATTAAGTGTGATTTATAACAATGACTTATATGTGATTGTATGCAAGTACTTTCTATAGTTAAAATATTGCTTTTTTTTATTAAGTACACTTCCTGTTGAAGATATAATTGCAGCCTAATTCTCAAATGGATGGAACATTTTAATACACCACTACTACAATGCTGGATCCAATGGGTTAGTAAGCATTTACTTGAAAGCATTCACAAATTTTCTTTAGTAACATTTACCCACTAACATTCTTAGAAAGATAAAAATCTGCCGCATTCTATACCATACACCTTTTCAAATATTAAGATGTGTCAGATATTCACGAAAACTATTGGTGGATGCCGTAAATCTTCTATCATTTTTACCTATCAGAGTCATTTATCGCAACTTTCTCTTTAATAATAATAATCCCCAATTGGTTTAACCTCCCTTTTCAAGTGTCGAGGCCTTTTTTCTGATGGCATTCAGGCGCTCTGTGTGAAACTGTTCGGTCGTTATTGATATCATCTTGTTAAAAAGTTCCTTTCTTTTAGGTTTTGAGAGGAGCAGTAAATCACGCTTAATTATTGGCAGTTGCGTTTTTATGACGATGGTTCTATGTGGTCTCTAGCCGTTAGTTTGTATAATGGCAGTGTTTAGTAATTTTCTTGCATTTATGGCGGAGGAAATACAAAGGTAAAAATGCTGTAACAAATATAATCATGTTCAATCTCTTAATTTCAGCGTTGTGGGTGGTTGGAATGTTTTTCCATGAAATAGATTTCATAGAAAAGTATTATATAATCAGAAATGATCGCAATGTTTAAGCAACTATTGTTGCTCTTTTAGCAATTATTGTTTCATTAATTTTGGTACAAAATTCTGTTTAAATATTAAATATTTCCTTATTTTTATTTAATTACCAGTTGGTGATTAATTCCAGCTTGATGATAATTAGCGGTTTCACAAATTAGTTAATCACAAAGAAAACAATATTATTATCTGACAGTTATTAGCTTGTCACAATATTAATACGTCACAACTATTTGCTTATCACGAGGAAAGGGATATTAATGCTTGACAATTATTAGCTTATCATTAGGAAAATAATAAAAAGTGGCAGCTATTAGCTTATCGCTAGGAAAATAATAAAAAAAGGGACAGCTATTAGCTTAAGCACTATTAATACGGCAGCTATTAGTTGAAACGGGACAGCTATTAGCTTATCATGAGAAATAGTAAGGATAATTAAAGGCTCTAGTTATTATGAGTAATTGAATGTCTGCTTTTATCTAGTAAACAGAGAATATTTATACCTGCGATTATGTTATCAATTGATAAGTGCATATCCCACTGTCTGCTTTTTCTTAGGTTTGTTTGTCATTTAAAACTCTGTTTAGAAAATAAACTTGTTTTAATTTGCCAAAAAATTCATTCATAAAGAGAACGGGTCCCGAATTTTGTTTGCAATATTACAAAAATTGAAATCAGTTAGCAAATTTTGATGATGTTACTCATAAAACTTTCTTCATGGGTAAGAACGTTTCAGTGTTGTGACATTTTTTATAAATATCAATTTTCAGTGCTTAATAAGAATATGAATTGTAACATAAGTTTTTTTTTTTTTTTACCCTTTCTTTACATTTGCAGACAAAGGTCATCATTTTCTCGCTTTACATCAATATACAACAATTCAGTCTTTCTAATCACATAACATAAGCATTTTGGTTATTTTCTTTACTTTGTACAGACAAAAATTCTCATTTTTCATTTTACATTAATATGTAATAGCTCAATCTTTCTTATCGCATAACATAAGCTTTTATTATTATTATTATTATTATTTTGCTCTTCTTTACGTTTCCAAACAAAGACCGTCATTTTCTCATTTTATATCAATATACAACAGCTCAATCTTTCTAATGAAGGCTGTTTGAACAGGCTGTTGAAAAGGCAGTTTTTTCCGTGGACCTAAAGCTCATAATTTAATGATGTTTATCCACAGTTTGATAGGCTTATTATGATCACAATTGTTGATCAACGATAAAATAAATTCAGTTGCCTTTTAATGCTTTACGCTATGATGCTACAACTTTATTGGTATTACAAAAATCACGCCAAAACAATATCAAATTTCCACATGATAAAAAAAAAAAATCAATAAAGAAATTACTTGAAAAGGTGAAAATTTTTAAACTTGTCTTAAATGGAGTCAATTATCGCTAAAAAACTATCATTATGCTACTCATTATATAGGTTGACGAGTTTTTTTACAAAATTAAAACGGCATTCAAATATTCACTTTTTATAAAGGCGGTTTATGCAGGTTTTATTAAAATTATTATCATATTTATATGTGTGTCAAATAATTCCAATGAGTTTTTTGAAAGAAATTATAATTTTAGCGACCAATTTAGAAACATTTTGAATTTATTTACATTCAAAATAATTAATAAAAAAATAGTTTAAAACAAAAGTGAAAAAAATTTATATTTTCCATGGAAATCATATTTTGAATTTTTCTAACTTTAACATCATATAAATTTCATAAAATATATCTCACTCTGTTATAAATGCATTTCGGTATTTTATAATTCAATAACATTAATAAAGGATTTTAGTTAGCAAGATAAAAAGAATCATTATATAGGAGGGGAAATTTATTAAAGAAAACTATTAAATTTCGACTTGTGAATTATAGTGAAAATTAATTATATGAACTATTTTAAAAGCATTTATCAAAAGAAGCACTTATCATAATAACTTGAACTGGGTTTTTTACTTTCAAATCTGCATAATAGTGAAAATTAACTCAAATTAGTACCTTTTTTAAAAAAAAAATGGAAAAAAAAAGCCTAATTAACGTATTTATGAAAAAAAACCGGAAAATAAAGGAGAAATAAAAAAAAAAAAGGAGATAACTGCTGGATATTATTATTTTTCTTTAACTATAATTTACTTAATAAACTGTGGCAGAAATTTACTTTAAGTAAATGATGCTAAAAGCAATTTATAACATTTAATAATTAAATCCATTAGAATATCAATTCTCGCAAAATGGTTAAATTGTTAAGTGGAAAGGAAAGTTAATATTTCAACCTTCATTTTCAATTATAACCTTCAGAATAAATCAGTTATTACATTAAGCAATAATTCCTCAAAACAGTTTTATTGATTCCTTGTTAAACTGGTATAAAAAGGCACTGTAAGCTGTCCCTATAGGATGGAATGAATATGTGGTATAAGTAAAAATGATATCATACTGAAATAAGATTTATGTATAGGATTTAAGGCCAATCGATACAATTGATGCTTTTGGCACAATGCCAAATTTTGTAATTATTGGCTTTTAAATATGATAAAATAAATCGATTAATACATAAAATGCTCTTTTACTGAAATTTTAACACTGATAATGCATTCTCTTTAGGATATAAATAGATATACTGGAAAACAATACCAGAATATTAATATCGCTTAATTAGGCATACTAAAAATGTAGTACTGACAATGGACTTTGTATAGGATTAAGTAGATATACTGGAAAACAATGCCAAAATATCGTTATCTACTATATTGCTTAATTAGGCGTACTGAAAATATAACACTGATAATGCACTTTGTGTAGGGTCTAAATAGATATACGGAAAACAATGCCAGAATATCGTTATCTACTATATTTCTTAATTTGGCGTATTGAAAATTTAACACTGATAATGCATTTTCTATAGGATATAAATATATATACCGAAAAATGAATGCCAGAATATCATTAACTACTATATAGCTTAATTAAGCGTACTGAAAATTTAACACTAATAATGCACTTTGTAGGGCCCGGTCTAATTAGCCTCAAGTTTGCAAAAGTTGAGTGTAGTGTGCCATTTAAATATTTAATAATGAATTATATCGTTATAAAAGTGATTTATTACATTTTATATAATAAGTCACTGTTATATTTTATTATCGTGATAACAGTGGCAGTAGATGACTGTTATAATACTGTTGAATATAAATGGACATTTTATTCTAAAATTTAGTACCCCTTTAATGCAACCTTGACATTCTACTAGAAAATAAACTTCTCGCTAAAAATATTTAAATTGTATAAAGTATATCTTGTTTTAATGAATTTTAAACGTAAAAACCTGAATCCGTATTGATCCCTGAACCTCGTTGTGATGGTATCCAGGAAACGCACGCTCTGACGGATCCCCACGCTTAATTAGTATTCCTGCCAAACACACGGATACCATTTGGCAATATTCTCAATGTCCGGCCGTGCAATCATTCTTAGTGGCACTTTCCGAGTCACATTAAACAGATCAGCCCTTAATCTGTAAATTGCAGCTTGGACTCGAATCATTTTGAAGCAGCTGCGGTTTGCGAAGCAGAGTCTGGCACGATGTGTTTGGAATTAAATGCATCGAAAAATAATAAATGCTATGATTATTTTTTAAATAGAATTTGTCTTAGAATTGATTGATTTGATAATAATGTGACGCACAATTTAAAGATGAAACCAGTTTAAACGTTATGTCTTTCAAAAATCATTGAAATTCCTCTGAAAAACTACTTTCATCAATCTTATCATGGATTGATTAAATTTTATATTGCAACAAGGCATTTAAGAAAACTAAAAATTTATAAATCAACCATAAATTTTTATTACATTGTTGCAGTAATGGTTTTGTAGCGACAAAAAATGATTGCAGAGCCAAAAATTGGTTATAAATGAAAGAAATGCGATGGAATTTTGTAATGAAAGTAGTTATATATTTTAAGAATTATTAAACTAGGCTTTTAATGAAATATTTATAAAATCCATCGTTTATTCCTCTAAATTTAGTACAGTATTTATGAAAGAAATGTTGACCAGAGGGGATTCATGGGGAATAGGATGTCTTCTGTGTTTATATTAGAGATCGTAAAATAAATCTTATAGCAAATAATGATATTATCATATTAGAAACTTATATTCATATAGGCGCAATTATTATAACTTAAAGTTGATACAAAAATTATTTTATCTAGTTCCTTTAATGTCACAAGTTGCAATTTTAATAACTTTCATAATTTTTATAATGCTTACATAAAAATTACCATTATATGTTTTATTTGCATACCGCATTTATAACAGCTAATATATGCATAATAAGAAAATATTATTTATTTTCCATACTGTACAAATATGAAACAACTTAAAAATTATAATTAAACTAAGCTGTTTGAGGATGCCGACTAACGTCTTAATAAATTAAAACAACAGATATGTAACAGATTTAGCCTTTAGAGATCTATTTGATAGTTGAAATTTAAATCGAAGTTATTAAAATTGCAACTTATTACGTTGAAGAAACCAGAAAATAATTTTCTGTACCAACCTTAGTTTATAATAATTGTGGCTATATAACTCATGATAAAAAATGACATTGAATATAAGTTTCTAATATGATATTATCATTATAATAAGATAGGGAATGTAGGGTACAGACCTGAATAGGGAGAGAGAGAAGGAGGGTAATAATACTTCTTGGTGGTGTTCCTTCCAAATTTTTCTTACACAATATGAGTGACGTACAGCGTGGTGCACTCTGGGTAATGTTGCATCCTTTTACTTTTTTTAAGCAATGACTTTACTTCATTCAGGTCAAGTCGTATATATATGAATAACACATAAAACAGATGTTTGATAAATATTGAATCTAAATCTACTTTATTTAATACTCAAGAAAATAGATATATTGATATATGTTTTTCAATAACAACAACAACAAAAAAAAACAGTCATTATTATTGAACATCCTTTTACCACCAATATTGAATATCAATATCAGATATTTTTACCCATTTATAATATCCAACTATTAAATATGTCATTTTTCGTTTGTTATTTACTTAAAATATCGTGCTTAAGAAGATAAAGCATATTTTATGCCTATCTTCTACGTTTCAAATACACAATTTCTATTTTTGCATTAGCTCCTTCTATTAGCTCACACTTTCCCTATACATATCTTGTTCAAATTTTCAATCGTTCATCAAATACTTTTTGTATTCATCCACTCAAGTTCAAATACATTTTTTTAACTTGCAGTGGATGACGCTTGATGTTAATACAGTTTTTTCAAATATTAATTCAGTAATTAAATTTTAATTAATTAATTTTAATTTTTTTAGATTTAAGTTACATATATCTACCAATAGATGGCGCCAGATAAAGTTAAAAAAATGAATGAAAATTATTTATAAAAGACTTTCTGCATTATAGTGAGAAAAAGTAGTGACTTTAAAATTTTTTTTTATATTACTTGTTTCACTGAGTCAAATAATTTAATTATCATGGCATTTTAAAAATATAAATATTTATTTTTATCAATTTATTATAAGGTGATAACTTAATTAAACGTTTTTAGATACTTTAATCGGCATTTTTATTTTATATTCATATTAACGAGGTTTTAAATCCATTAATTTGAAAAAAAAATAATATTAAATTGAAACTTTACTTTATGAAAATAAATGACTAAATATAAAATTTAGAAAAAAAGTTTAAAAAAAAAATTTAAAAATAAAGTAAATAGTAAAATTTATAAGTTTAGAAAAAGAAAATTAAGTTTATGGCGTATCTTAATCTATATTGTTGGTATTCCTACAAGATTAAAGTTATTTCTTTATCCTAATTATGTAAGCCTAACTCATGTTTTCCAAGAACAACTTATTATTTTTTTTACATAGTTCAATTCATTATTCTTGCAAAACAAACGTGGAAAATTATTTATTATGTAATAGATAGATGCTGGATAAATAAGCATCACAAAATCTGCCATAAATTTTTCCGAATCTCCCCTCGGGATCTAGACAAATACCGTTTTCACTTTCATTTCATTGTCTGAGCCTACAATAAAATCAAAAATTCCGGCCATAGCTTCTCCATAAAGGCTCTTCAACAAAAGAAATTCTCCCAAAGTGACCTTTAGGCAATTTTTTCCCCCACTGCATCAGATAGTACGGTGGACAAACACATCTCTTTTCAAAAACAAGTAATCCAATCCGAGTCTTCCGTAAAGCGCTTTTATCTGATCCGTTTTGGGAGAAGCCCTATTAAGAAAAAGTTAAAACAACAATTGACCAATTACGGGCCTCCCACACAGTTCAAATCCTGCCTTCCACCGAGATTTAAAAAAATAAAAAGTGATTTTTTTTCCCAACAGGATGAAAAACAAAACAGCATCATCAGCAAGCGTTTTTCTACGAAGTATCTTCTCCTCCAAGAACTGTTTTCCGATTGGGAAAAAACTCGGAAAGATTGTCACGATTCGTGCCTTTTCGTTTTCCCTTTGCCACTTTCTGATTAACTGCGACCGTGACCCATAGCAGACTGGGATTTTGCAAACTGCAGGTATCTGATATCTAGCTGGTGGTGGTGGTCTAATGGCTTTTCGTTCTAATGGTTTCGCTTGAAATGTGTGGGAAATATCTGCTCGTAGGCATTTCGATATAAAGGTGAATGGATCAATTACAAAGCGCGTGCAACAAACTTTTTTATTGTTGATGGTGGTGACTTGAAAATGAATTGCTTCTCTCTTCGCTGATCTATAAATAGAGGATGCTTCAGACACGTTTTCTATACTTTTGAATTTAATTATGTTTACTTTGCTAACTTTCTTGTAGATAAATATTTATAAGAAATATTTCGTTGAGTAATAATGAGAATCCTTCTTTATAGAGATTATCATCCACTTATCCTTCTTTACATAGATTATCCACCTATCCTTTTTTTTTACATAGACTATCCACCTTTCTTTACATAGGTTATCCTTCTTTCCCCAGATTATCCACCTATCCCTTTTTTACATAGATTATCCACCTATCCTTCTTTATATGTATTATTCTTCTTTATATATATATATTATCCTCCTATTCTTCTTTACACAGATTATCCTTCTTTGCATAGATTATCCACCTATACATAGAATATCCTTCTTTACATAGATTATCCACCTATCCTTCTTTACATAGGTTATCCACCTATCCATCTTTTACATAGATTATCCCCATCCTTATTTACATAGATTATCCATCTATCATTATTTACATAGAGTATCCTTCTTTATATAGATTATCCACCTATCCTTTTTACGTAGGTTATCCACCTATCCATATCTTTACATAGGTTATCCTTCTTTATATAGATTATCCACCTATCCTTCTTTAAATAGATTATCCTTTTTATATAGATTATCTACCTATCCTTCTTTAAACAGATTATCCTTCTTTATATAGATTATTACAGTATGATCCAAAAAACAATATACCCATGAATCTACTAACCATTTTTAATATATGACAGCAGATACTTGAAACGACAAGCGAATATGGTTATTAATTTTCAGCATATAATACCCTTGTCCAACCTGTAGCCTTTAATATCTCTAACACGTGCATAAAAGAAGACACCATTTTTCCATGCTGTCACGTTAGAAGAAAAAAGTGTTTTATCGTCGAATGTTATTTCGAAATTTCGTTTTGAATACTGAGTACAGGACAGAAATTCAAGATGAAAAATAAGCCAACTGAAATGGATAGGCGTCTAATTAGTAGACCTGGAGGAAGGAATCGTAGAAAATGTTAAAGAACAGGAACAATCTCATTTGCTTTTATTGTCTTTATAAAAAAATTCACAAATTCATTTTCTACACATAATGCTTCTTGTCCAATCAGTAATCTTAATTTTAATAAGCTAACCTGTATATGAAAGAAACCATTTTTCTATGCTGTTACGGACGTTAGAAGAAAAATGTCTTATCGTCGAATATTATTTAAAATTTCCTTTTACAGCGTTGAATTTGGAATGAAATTCACAACGAAAAATAAGCCAACTGAAATGACAATAAGAAATCCAGTGAAAAATTAAAAAAAAAAATTTGGTGCTGTAATGGATAGGCGTTCTAATTAGTAGATCTGGAGGAAGGAATTGTGGAAAATGTTAAAGAACAGAAACAGCCTCATTTGCTTTTATTATCTTTATATAAAATTTACAAAAGGAAATTTTTAGTGAATAATGATAAAATTGGGACAATAGTATGAGGCAGGATCTTCAGGGAGGTATTGAATAGCCTAGCATTTATCTTCTGTGGTCTTCAAGCTGAAAAACTATCGCCTACCTATGTCATAGGGGTCATTTAAGCAATTTACACCGTTTGAAAATTAGTTCAGAACTCTTTTGAATAATCAAAATAGTTCCCAAAAAATCTTGGACTACAGGTCGTTGCTTAAGACAATGGCACACAGAATTACTTTCCAATGGTTTCCAGCCCACTGTGGAATGATGGGCAACAAAAAGCTGATATACTGGCTAAGAAAAGAACTTTGATAGAGCAACGTATTGATCGACCACTTTCATTTCATACGACTAAATTGTTTGCTAACTTAACTCTAAGGAAAATTCTTGAACTAGATATGATCCAATGTACTATAGATAAGAGATGGGGAATTCTGGGGGAAGAGAGAACTGTTCCCAGTTTTCCAAGAAATGACAGCGGCGGCTCTGTTTAGAAGTTCGATTTGTCATGACTATTTACGTGACCACCTCTACAGAATTGGAGTGGTGGATTCCCCAGACTGTGTTTTTTTGTGACTCTAGTCGGCCTATGATTTTTGAACATTTAAATAATTAATGCACGTTCTCTGTATAACGACATGATTAAAAAGTACTGCAGAGCCCTGTGAACTAATGACTTAGGCGTCAATGTTAGGCATTTGTAAAATAATAATAAAGAATTGGTTCAGAAATTAACCACGAAATATGAGATCCTATATGATGGTTGTTATTCATCCACATACTGGCGAACCATTTGAATGCTTCTTGAGTGGTACAGCAACAATGAAAAATTTCAATATGACATTGCCTATTTATATAGTACAAAGCGTATGTTATACAAGTGACAGCGTGTGCACATTAATTTTGCAGATGTTATCTTTAATCTTAATCATTAACGCCTCAACACTGTATACATGAGCATGTGATGTGTAGATTGGCACCCTATCATGTTTTTTGGTGAATATACAATTATTGAAAAATACACGTTACATGATATTGTAAGAAGCGCTAGTATACTGAATGTATTTTAGAGCTGAAAAGCATTGTAACTTATAGGTAGAACACACGCAAAAACGCTTTGAAACATATCTATTATATATTTGGTTCGATTTTTGTAGAGATCTGGCGCAAAATCGATTAGTCAAATAATTCCTGAGGGTTTTTTATTAATCGATGCTTCTGATAGAAAAGGTTTGCACAAAATATTTGTTAATCAAATAGGTTCAAGCATTTTACTGCATTATCTAGCAACAACCACATCTGCTTTAATTAGAGCTCAATTTTGAAATGGAAATCCTATTTTAGCAATCCCATATAATACGGAATGAGTTGTAACGAATATTTGGGAACGACTGGATGTTTTGATTGCAAATAGAATATGTAAAATGCATAAACAATCTAGATATTGTATCCGGGATAATGCGTTCGTGATCAATGTTGTTATTTTCTTTGTTTATAATAAATAATAAATGAATAAATACATTGTTTTTCTTATAATTAAATGTCGTTTTGCTCGTGGTCCAGTGAAAACACGAGCAGCAAGGGGAGAGGGTCATATTAGATTCCGCAGTGGGCGCAGTTACTGTTTTCAAAATTGAGGACACTTGATGGCGATTGTGGCAACACGTACGTTCTTGTATCAATAGTCAGGCTGCCTGGTGGAGGTATTCCAGGTTTTTTTCTAATAGGACACGTGTGTGGGACTTTTGTACCTAAACTTGATTTGAAAAGCAATGTCCTTCCTTTGTCACCCATCGGTGAGCTCTTTTTGTGGCATACATAAGAGTATATGGCTTACATACATTAGTGGATATGTGTGTGTTTAATGAGGATACCACTGTTATATCACAAAAATTAGATGTTCGGTATTTTTCATAAGGTAGAACCAGGTCATGTTCTGTATTTTCATTTTTATCAAAGCCTGAAAGTTTTTTTTTTTTTTTTTTTTTATCATATAGCTTTTTAAAGTAAAAGTGATGTAGACTACTAAACAAAGCAACGATAACCTGCGATCTTTAATCCTTTTTTTTGGATTTATAGTTCAAAATTGTTAAGTACGGAGAGCTATTGAGTATAGATTTAATTCGATAAAAATTGCTGCATCCAGGATCTTATAAACGCAGAAATCATTTCTTCATCACCAACGTTAGTATTTTTTTATAGCAATATCAATGCTTAAGATATATAATAGATTAAACGCTCTAATCCATAAGCTTTTCTCTTTTTAATTTTCCTCCGTTTATTAACAAAACTATTCACTCCTATCTTACTAACAGAAAATTTGTTTTTATGCTTAATAAAGCTGACCCTAAAATTAGAGATATTAAAGAAAGGAATCTTTTTAGGACCTATTCTGTACAATATCTTTATAAATGATATTCCTACATCTCTTGATGTTAAAATTACTCTCTACTAATTATAAAAATTATTATTATAGTACATCCCTAAATTACTGCAAAATTACATCTTTTCTCTTGAAAACTGGCTTACCAAATGGTAGATTGTTTAAACACCGACAAAATTAAAGTTATTCTTCTTACGCGCACGCGCAATATTACTTATCCTAACATCACCATTTTTAATAATACTGTCAACTGGTGTTCACAAATTAAGTACTTAAGTGTTACTGTTGATAAATCCCCCACTTATCGTATGCATATTAATAATCTAAAAAAAATGTAAACTTATTTGTTCGTATTTTTATCCGCTCATTTGTAGAAAATCTAAGCTCTTTATCACGAATAAAATACTCATTTATGTATATTACATGCGTCCCACCACGATCACGTACGCAAGTCCGGTTTGGAGCTCAGCAGACAAATAAGATTTGGAAATTGTTCAAAGACTTGAAAATAAAATTCTTCGAATGATTACAAATTCAATTTGGTACTTCAGAAATGAGGATGTTAGAAACTCTCTTGACCTTCCCAGTATTAGCCAATTCATCTTTAATACCTCTAAAAGGTTTTTTGACTCTATCTCTTTCACTGGCAACTCTGTTCTTAGATCCCTCCCAATTTAAGGTATTACTCTATTTAGAAATAGAAAGCGACCTAGAACTATTCTCAATATCCTCAATTAGTGTTCTCTCCATAATCTTCTCCTTTTGAAGTGTCAAAGAGCAAAGCTCTACTTGTCGGCAACTCAATCGTCTTTTTTCAATTTATTAATCATTGTTTCCTTTTTGCATATATCCTTATATATTCATATACTCCTTTTTACTTTAAATTTTTATATTGTAATAGAAGTCGTTGGTGGATCTGGGTGGGGTCAGGTCACAAGAACACACATTTAACAAAACACACCACTTTAATTACAAGCGCACAATCACGAGCACAACACACTACAAAGATTAATATGCAACGGTAACACCTTTAAAATCATATACTTATATTTGCATGGAATGATTCCACTTCTACCTCTCGGGATGAGATTGTTATTTTGCGCCAGTAGCGCCTTGTGTCCTTTCAGACGGAGGTTCGGAAGCCAACTTTCCCTGAACGCCGCAAGGGGCGCTCATGCAGTGCTTAGGAAAACGGTTACAGGTGGAAACATGGTAGGTGCAGCACTCATTCACTCATTACGGTTACAATATCAATATTTAAAAAAAAATAATAATAAATAACCTATAACAATTCAATGGGCATAGAGCAAAGACAATGCTTTCAATAATCAAGGACAGTTACTGCAAGCCAGGAACTTCGTTCATCCTTTAATTGATCATAGATTAAACATCTTTATTCGAGATTTCTTCCTGTTTAAACGATATATTATTGTTACAAAATTATTATATTATGAAATTTACTCACAACACCAAATCATATCTGATAGTTAAGAATATTAGTGAGATATAAACTTTTTAACAACTGCAAAAAAATTGTATAAGTATATATAATTGTATATTAACTTTTATGAAAATTTTGTGAAATTCTGTTAATTAATTAAAATTATTTAATTTTTTACTACATTATATCTGATACAACAAGTTAGGCATCACAATTTTAACGAAAGCATAACAATCGCAAAGAGATTTTTGGAACATATAATTTAATTACGTGAATTCTGTTGTACGGAATATTTAACAAAAGAATATTTTAATTAGATTCCAACTTCGTAGCGACTTGCTGCCTCGATATTTAGAAACTTTTAAAAAGCTTTTGAAAAATAGCGAGTAATTTTTAATTTCAAAGGACCTGAAGAAAGTAATTATCATTTCGCACACATGTTTATTTATTTATTTTTTGACTAGGGTAGAGAGTAAAAAATTAATTAACTTTACCACTAGGTTTTCTCGGATTGTGTTGTTGATTAATTAACACAAGATATGACTTTATTTAAGATGGATGTTATCATAAATGCAACTACAACTACAACCAGCGTGGGGTAGAAATAACTTCTATTAAATGTAGGACATGTATTACAAAAATTAATTAAATCGAATCTTCTTGGAAACAGTTCCACTCTGTTAAAACGACATTGTAACGAAATTTTACGAGTTTCTATAAAAGCAATTCTTCATAATTTTAATTATCTTTTCACCTTTGTTATGAAAAAGCAATTATGTTTATGAAAAAAATTAAAGTCGGGAGAAATTAAAGAGAATTTTTATAAGTAACTGCCTATATTCAAATGATTAATTTTTTTTTCATGGAAAAGTATTTGAGCTCTAGGTATATGACATATGGATTGGCAATATGAAATTTCTAAGCTGGTGGTTGTAAATTGGATTTGTCAGTCGTAAATAAATGAGCGTGGAAGTAAAGAGAGAATATTTTCAGAGGTAAATACCTAATTTTTCTGTCTCATGGTAGAGAACTTAGAGTAAATATCCTCACTTTGATTTATTCACATATTGATGAAGCTTAGATGAGATTATTATTGGATATACATATATAAGAAATTAAACATTGTTCAATATTATAATATTGTTATTATTGTTCAATATATTAAAGATTGATATATTTAATTGTTCAATATATATAGTTTCAAGTTATTATTCTCTTTTGGCAGCTATTGACATAACTCTAATTCATGATTATTGAAGATTAATTAAAAGTGTATAAATAACTTGTAAATATTTTTAATATCTCGTATTAATAATATATTGTATAGAACGTAACTATCGTTATGAAATCTGATATATTTCAAATGACACGCCGGGCAGCTACAATTATACATTAGCAGCTACAATTTTGTGTACTGTTTGCAGAGAATTAGATTGAATATTAATCAGCAAGCAATAATCTGACTTTATTTAAATCAGACTTCCATTTATAAAGTAATATATGTATTTGTAAAGAAATAATCTAGCAGAGTATTAATCCATAAGCAGTAATTTGATTTTTAGAAATTAGATTTTCGTTTATAGAGTAATAAAAAATTGTAAAGAAATAATCAGTATGATTATTAATTCGCAAGCAGTAATTTAATTTTTTTGAAAATCAGGTTTTCGTTCATAGAGTAATAAAAAAAAAACGTTTTTGTAAAATAATCAGACTGAGCATTAACCTGTAAGCAGCAATTTTATTATTATTATTATTTATTATTTTTTTTTTTTTTGGAAATAATATTTTAGTTCATAGAGTAATAAAAAATGTATTTGTAAAGAAAAAAATCAGACTGAGTATTAATTCTTAAGTAGCAATAAATTTTTTGGAAATCAGGTTTTCACTCATAGAGTCATAAAAAAATGTATTTGTAAAGAATTATTGTCCTTGTGTAAGTTGGTCTTACGTGAAAAATCCCCAAAGAGTCTGAAATTCAAAATTCAGTTGTTTCTTTAAACAATATGAATAAAAATAGAAAACAATGAATGATGTTGTTTTAAACTGCCGGGCAATTTGACCTGAGATCATTTTCCACTACAACTGCAAATGTGTAGCAAATTCGACAATACCCCATCGGGTTTGCTTCCCCACCACAATTTGGGACGACCATGGCAGATGTAGTATCTGCATCCTCTTCTATCCACCTTTACGACTTGCAGATTTATCATCTCCAGCGTATACATAAAAGCATTCCTGTTCAACTTTGCCTTTCTTGTTCTAAACTAAGCAGCATTTGCTTCCTATCTCAAAGTATTATTTAGCAGGCCACACCGGCATATAGCAATACATATAATCATCATCATCATTAGCTCGGCAGAACCATGGTGGTCTAAAGCCGTCTTCATATTGGCAGATTACTAGACGTGATATGTTTTTCTTTTTACGGGGTAGGGTCAACCCAACACTCAACAGCCATATTATAAAGTGACCTACTGTTTAAAGTGGATTTCGAACCACTACAAACATTCATGGCAACGCCGAGACTCGAAACCAGAAACCTGTGGCACCGAGTGCCAGAGAGCTAGTCGATCGGCCATCAGGCCCCAATACAAAAACAAAACAGTTAAAATAACTTTTTACAAACTAATTCGTTAACTTATGCAAAAACTCATATTTTAAAAACAAAACATATTTATTTAAAAAATTAAAAATAAAATCAAAACCAAAAGCACTGAATCCTAACAACACAAAACACCAAACATCATGATTTCTTTAAATCTTGCCGGATCGTTTTCAGAAATATCTTCCACGGAAATATTTGAAGAAAATACTGAACAATCTTATGATTATTCATGCACTTTAAAGTCAAATGCAGGTGCTCAGAGAGCGAATAAAAAACGACCTCCCATAATTCCCCTGACAAGCCATCCCATATGCAGCGATAAACCTATAGTACGCCAACTACTAAAACTCAAGGACCTAGGGAAAACCCCAGTATGCATGTTCTGCAAGATTCATACAGGAGACACCATTCCGTATAATACTAACTGTCAACGCTTTGAGATCTAGATCCGGCTCTATGCATCAGCCTTGCTAATCTACTGCAAGTCGTCTCCAACGGTGCTCTGTGAAATACAGCTCTGCTTAAAATGCACGACGAATTCGCGTTTTGTAATCCTTTTTCCCCCAGTTTTTTTTTTTTTTTTTTGGTACGATAAGACAGGAGGACAGTTGGGGCATTCTCCGAAGGATGGGCACAAAGAAAGAACCTCTTTGCTTCCAGAAAGGTATGAATAATTGATAACTGCACTCCCCGGCCTCGAACTTTCACCTGGAGTTCTTTTTGAAAATCCACTTTCCATGAATTGCTGTTTGTTATTTTTTTTTTTTTATTTATTTGGTAGCTGTCGGCGTGAGATAAAATAGAGCTTGTATTTTAGTTGAAATTTCTAGATGATGCAAAAAAAAAAAAAAAAAAAAAAGAAAGAAAGTAGTAAAGCAAGTGTAAATAATTTGAAAAAAAAAAAAAATTTTTTTATGCAATGCCACCGAATGTATTGTATTCTCTTTCTCCAAACTGGAAAGTAGAAATTTTTGAAGTTTGTTTTAATGTTTAAACTTTCAAAAACTAGTTCATGGGTTGTATTACTTTTGATATTAAAATTATATGAATTATATTAAGGACGGTTTCTTAAATATTTTCTTTAAAAATCACGTATTTCTATATTATCATAAAGACAAGAAATGATAAACAAAGTTTTCAATAAAATGTAATATATTAGAAATCCCTAGGTTGGGAAATTAGATTAATTAAGGTAAATAATATTTTATATAATATTATAATATTAAT
The DNA here is from genome assembly GCA_021605095.1 of Caerostris extrusa. Taxonomy (NCBI): domain Eukaryota; kingdom Metazoa; phylum Arthropoda; class Arachnida; order Araneae; family Araneidae; genus Caerostris; species Caerostris extrusa. The sequence continues at coordinate 264,183 of BPLR01005559.1, read as the reverse complement.
TAATATATTAAGGAGGCCTGATGGCTGAAGGACTAGAGCTCTGAGGCTTAGTACCTACTGGTTTCGGGCTAGGGCCAATGAATGTTTGTAGTGGTTCGAAATCCACTTTAACCTGCATAGGCACCTTTTAGCATAGGGCTGACAATTCTACCCTATAAAAAGAAAAAAAAAATCTCGAAATCTGCCAGAAGGCAGACAGCCTTGGCCCACCATGGGGTTGTTGGCCCACTGATAATGTTAATGAGGATGCAATCAGAAGGTTAAAGGAAATTACAATTTGGAATCATTTTACATTAACTAAATTTTCTCATTTTTCTTTATTTAAATGTTCCCTTATTTTTTTCTATCTTTGTAGCTTGATCGTTTATTTTTTTTAACTTGTTGACAAATTAATAATGCTAACACCACTCTGATGGGTTTGCATTATTTCTGATAGCTATCATCATCATCAGTGGCGCAACAGCCCTATGGTAAGCCTAGGTCGTGTGCATACTGGCAGACAGATGTTTTGTTTTTACGAGGTGGAGTTTTCATCCCTATGCCCATCTGGCTACAGTCATATTAGACCGGAACCGACGGTTTAAAGTGGATTCCGAACCACTACAAACATCCATCCTCCGGGACTCGAACCCAAAACCTGAGGCACCGATTGCCAGAGCGCTAGTCACTCGGCAATCAGGCCCTTCTGATAGCTGTAAGTGGAGTAAATAATGCCTTCTGAAAGAAGTTTTAATGGTAAGTGTCTCGCATTTAGTTATGTTTTTTGGAGGAAAATATTCTATCGACAATAGAGGCAATCCAACTATAGATGTGTAGCTTTCAAAGCAGAGATAATGACGTGCTCCCCCACCAGAGAACTCATTTAATTATCATGTATATAAAAAGGGATCTTATTTAATTATTACGTATTCTTTACTTAGCATTAAAGTTAAGCTTTTTATATTCAATTAATAAATATTGGTAGATAAATGGTTGATAAATAATATATTTTATTCAACTTGGTAATATAAACTTCCCTAGGAGCTGGAATCTTAAATGTTTCGAAGAAAACGTATGGACCTCAGGTTCTGCAATGGTGTGTATAACTAAATTAATTTTTAAAAATTCAATAATATGTTTGTTACATATGATATTGATTTTTGCTATACATTACATTGACTTAATAGGTATTAACCGAAATTTTAGTAGGTTCCTTTTCTTTCAAAAATCATTTAAGGAAATATTTCTGCTTTTTTTACTCGTAAGTAGCACAGAAAATATTCTACAAATAATATGAATTCTAATGGGGCCTAATGGCCGAATGGCTGGCGTTCTGTACCACAGGTATCGGGTTCAAATCCCGGCTTTGCCCATGGGTGTTGTAGTGGTTCGGAATCCACTTTAAGCCGTATGTCCCGGTCCTAAGAGGATCGTAGAGTGCTGCGGGGCATTGTTACCCGTGGCTTACCATCAAGTTACACGCGCCCCCTGGGTAATGCAAAGTGAGTAACATCGGTGCAGCCCTTATAGGCATCCAAAACGTCCATGTCTGTTTGCCAGCTGCACTGGGAAAAAAATATGAATTCTAATAGGGCCTGAATGACTGAGGGGGCTAGCGCTCGGTACCACAGGTTTCGGTTTCGAGTCCCGACGGTGCCATGGATGTTTGTAGTAGTTCGGAATCCACATTAAACCATAGGTCCCGGTCTAACAGGATCGTAGAGCATTGCGGAGGTAGTGTAACTCCGCGTCCATGGCCTATCTTCCAGCTGCATACACCTCATCGGTAGTGCTAAGTGAGTAACATCTGTGTAGCGCTTGCCTGAAGGCATCAAAGACAATTGTCTAAGTGTTTGCCAGCAGCGGCTTTGGAACAAAAAAAATATGAATTCTAATGCATTTTCTGATTAAAGTCTGTTATTATTGTTTCTAATCCTCAGTTCCCTGAAATGAGGGACGAACATCCCATGAATAGTCTGCTCATAGATGGAGCTTCTATTATGGTGTAGCACCCGTAGATAGAAATCTGACTTGACTCAGTTTCGCTGAAGAAGAAGGACTGCGCCTTCCTAGAAGACTTTTAGGGAGAACTACCCTTCATTTTCCTATCGTATGGGAGACAACCCGGAAAAACTCACACCAGGTAGTCCGACTAACGAGGTAAGGTACTGAACATTACAAATGCCATCAATTCACCTTTTTCTAAAAACAGTGTAACAAAGCCGCCAGCGGATGGAACCTCCGTCCTAATGCTCACTAGAGGCGCACGTTGCCACTAAGCCACGAACGCCGGTCTTTATTAAAATCTTTGTACTACATGTTAGAATATTGACAATAATAATAGCTTTGTTCAAAAATATTAAATGAGAATATTATTGAAAATAATGATTTCTCCTTCATTTATTGGTGGACCGCGTTCAACTTTTGTTGTGCCACAAATATTTTACTGACGGGTGATAAAAGGCCATTACTTTCTGATAGGACCTTTAGCGGTAACTGGCCTGCATTTGCGGATCGAAAAATCCCATCAAGACCTTAACTGTTAATGAGAGAACTTATACATACTGTCATAATCGCTATCGAATCTTTTCATTTTTAAAAGTAGTAATTACAATTGTTTTCATCTGTGCTCCTGTTCTTGTTGTTTATCTTTCAACAATCACTACTTTTTGTGACTTCTACAACTGTCCCTAATTGTATCGAATTTTTTAACTTAAATTTCTTTTTAATATTTAATTTATTTTCTTTTATAATTTTTTTGCCTTACTTTTTATTTTCATAAATAAATATCTTTTATTTTGAGTGCCACTTTAACTTTAAATAACAACATTCTTTTTATCTTACTAATATTTTAAGCAACCTATTAATAAATTATGACTTGATATTATTTGGTCATTTTGTGCATACTTTGGGCTAATTAGGAGGCTAATTAATTTGCGTTAATTAAGATGAGGAGGTTAAGGGATATTTTCCCCATTGGTACTCAGTAATCGGTACGTCAATTGCCATTTGCCAGTAATTACAACCAATACTGCCAACAGATTTAAACAGAAAATTTTGCTCCAATTGCTCACAAGATAAACAACAAAAAATTTAAAAATTTAATTTTTCTGACGATATAACAAAATTTATTTTACTATATATATTTAAAAAAATTATTTTCGAAAACAATTTTTGTTCGAAAAAAAAAATCTACACAAGCTAATTTTAAATTTTATCCAGAAGTCCTGAAAACATTAGGCTACAAAATCATTACTACATACCACAGAAGATAAAACGAAAGTTTAAAAGGATTAAGTAAACATTTACGATGTTGCTCTACAAATTACTATGTACTATAAATTATGACTTGATATTATTTGGTCATTTTGTGCACACTTTGGGCTAATTAGACCGATTAAGATGAGGAGGTTAAGGGATATTTTCTCCATTGGTACTCCGTAATCGGTACGCCAATTGCCATTTGCCAGTAATTACAATTAATACTACCAACAGATTCCAACTTATTCCAAAAGTTTTTCCAGAAGAATTTTGGAAATTAAATTTTCTGATAATAGAACAAAATTAAATTTATATTACTAAATCTTTCAAGAAATTCTTTTCAAAAAACAATTTTTGTACAAAAAATATTCTACAAAAGGAAAATAAATTTCATCCCGAAATCCTGTAAACATTAGGCGACGAAACCATTACCACATACCACCACAAGATAAATCGAAAGTTTAAAAGGATTAAGCAAACATTTACGATGTTGTGCCCCGAAATAAATGTGCGATTCCCCACCTGGGGATCACTTAAGGTTATCTCTTTTTCTCATCATTAACCTTGACATCCAGCTTTAGCAAATTGCTAAAGTCGGTCGTTTCGAAACTTCTATTCCCGGCGGCAAATGTCTTCAACATTTTTTTATTGAAACCACGATTTCATATTTATGGTCCCAGCCCAATCGGCGTAACAGGTCTATCTTTCAGAAAAAAAGAAAAACCCACGAATTGAACGTTTTGACATTTTGTAACTCGGCGATACCCTGTTGAACGCCTGGTTATTCCCTAACTATTGGTAAAGGTAGTGTATTATTAGTAGTGATGTCATGATGTATTAATTACAAGAAAGAAGGGTGATGTCAAACTCCTTTAGGCGTGTTTCTCTTTCTTGAAAGAAGGTCAAGGTTTTGTTTTTTTTACCAACTTGATGAGATTTCTGAGAGCTGATTCATTTGTCTTCGATAAATCTTGTTGAGATTTTTTTTTTTTTCTGATTTGAAGATTAGATAAAATGTCCGCTTAATTTAACAATTTTAGTGATATTTTTTATATTTATTGATTGATATTTGGTATTTTTTATTTGATTAAATATTAATCGATTGATATTTTTTTATTTGATCAAATATTAATCGGATTGATATTTTTTTATTTGATCAAATATTGGTCAGATTGATATTTTTTATTTGATCAAATATTAATCGGATTGATATTTTTTATTTGATCAAATATTAATCGGATTGATATTTTTTAATTTGATCAAATATTGGTCGGATTGATATTTTTATTTGATCAAATATTGGTCGGATTGATATTTTTTATTTGATCAAATATTGGTCGGATTGATATTTTTCTATTTGATCAAATATTAATCGGATTGATATTTTTCTATTTGATCAAATATTAATCGGATTGAAATTTTTTTATTTGATCAAATACTAATCGGATTGATATTTTTTATGTATATATTTGGGTTCGTCCTGAATTGAGGTGCCACAAAGTGGGGGAAGTGTATAGGGTATCCCTTAACGTGCCCTGGGCTCCCTGATCGCCAATTCGTTAGCGCTCTGGCTTTTGGTACCACAGACTTCAAATTCGAATCCTGGCGGTAGCATGGATGTTTGTTAGTGGTTCGGTATCCCCTTTAAACAGTATGTCCCGATCTAATAGGACTATAGAGCGTTAGGCGTAGGGGTAACAACCCTACCCCGTAAAAAGAAACTTCGTCTGTCTCAATATCTGCCATTAGGCAGATGGCCTTGGCCCACCATGGGGCTGTTGCGCCACTGATGATAATGATAAAAGTTAAAAGTAGTTAAAATATTTTATCAATTAACTATTTTGTGTTTTGTGTCACGTGACCACTTTTTATGTTATATCATTCAAAATCGATGAGATTTAACTCGAAAATTTTCTTTTGTGAATCTTTTTTGATAATTTTAATTGCATGTAAAATAAAATAGGTCAAATCAACCAAATACCACCTTTGGCTCTCTGTGAAATAAAATTGTTTCTTAGTGTGTTGTAGCATTTTTTACAAGAGAAGAGTTGTAAAATTTCGTTTCCAGGTGAAAGGAATGTATATTCTTTAACAAGCATATAATAACAACCTGTCACTCAAATCTGACAGCAGACAAGCATTACTGTGGATATTTATATTACATGCAATTAGAGTTTTGTACTAATGGGAACAACTTGTCACTCAAATCAGATAGCAGATATATTCTTAAAGAGAGGTTTTTGGAGATGAAAGAGCTCTGCTACGAGTCCACAAGAAATGTTGCCTTTTTCTGTGAAGTAATTGAACAGGTCGGGTTTCCACCTGTTTACCTAAAGAACCCCTTGTGGTTACGTGTATCACACACTGTGATAGTTATGGTCTACCACAGACCAGTTGGACTAGATTCGTCGTACACTAGAGAATTCTGAAAATCTCCGTCCTTGGAGTGAACTGCACTTCTGTATCTAATTTATATCTTTAATTTTCATTTCATTGTAAATAGATTTCTGTATATATAAATATTTCTTATAGGGATTGCAATATCGGACCAAAAGTTCAATACCGGTATTCGGTATTTTTCAGATCTTAATACCGGGATACCGGTTTTAATACCGGTAGTAGAAATTTTAGAAAAAGAAAGAAAACGCAAGCGTTTTTTTTTTTTTTTTTTTTGTTTTATTTGCCAGTTTTATTAGAGCATGTAAATATCACAAAAATATTTGTAACTTATAAATTATAACAGTATATAAAGAATCACAAAAAGTAAAGGAACATCTTATTTATTTAAATCACAAAAAGTGTAAATATCCCTATTCAGTCTGTGGTACTATTACAAATTTTTGAAATGTGATCTTAAAAACATAATGCATCAATTGTACTATCATTAAGCCAGGAACGTAATTTTGTGCAAAAATTACCAGCTGTCGAAAACGCTCTTCCAGCATCTACACTAGTTGGTGGTACTGTTAGCATTGCGCGATATACTTTTTCCAAGTATTTACCTCTAAATGCCTCATCTTCAAATAAATCTATTTCTCGTCGGATTGTTTTGGATACTGTTGATTTTTGTATTGTATTTTAGTTTGTTGAAATTTTTTTAGTTATCACTAATTCTAGTTTTTGTTCAAGAGGCAATTAATTTTCACTATCAACATTAGTGTCATTATAATCTTCGATAACTGTACCGAATTCTTCTGAATGTGGATAGGTTCTGAATTCTGAATAAGAATTTACAGATAAGAATAAGAATTTCACAAATAAGAATTCTTTCACAGATTGGAATTCTAAATTTCTAGTAAATACCGAAAAACCGGTATTTAAACTTGTGAGTACCGGTATTATAAAACTGTACAAATGGCCCAAAATACCGGTATTCGGTATCCCGGTATACCGGTATTGCAATCCCTAATTGCTTATAAATAAAATTTCAAGTGTTCCCAAAAATTTGAAAATGGCTTCCTTCTTGAAGCCGTTATAGGCCGAGACATGACAGCGATATGGATTGAACTCACTTTCACTGAAGCACAAATATTTTTGAAAAAGTCTTATTGATATCTTAATGTTTTATCGATTACATCAATATCAATTGTTATATGGATAGTTCTTACTGCCAATTAGAGTATCATTAATTTAAAAGGAAATTATATTAAAATTAAATTATTTAAAAAAATCACTTGTTTTGCAAACTTCATTTCTTAATAATTACTTAGCTGGTGATTAGTTCCCCTGCATTATTTTAACGTATTATATTATAAATAGTTTACTTTAAAATATTCTATTTCGAATAGAACACATCGGATTTAATCATTTAAATAACGCTTCAAATATAAAAAAAATGTCTTTTCAGTAGTTGTTTACTTATTAATTGAGATAAAAAAAATTTTTTAATTGTTTAGATATTTTTGATGTCGTTCAATTTAAACGTTTTCTTTCTTTTTACAAAATAATTTTTTAGTAAAATTTCTAATGAGGTATACTTATTTGTAACTTTATTTAAAAAAAAATACTTATTTATTAAAAGGACGACGTTCGTTTAAATGAAGTTTTAATCTCCTGTCGTCCGTTTACTTTGCACGAAAACTATTTTTTGAAGGAAAAAAAGAACAAAATCCTTTTGACAAAATAAAAATTAGCTTTCTCATTAAAAGCACAGCTCAAATTTAATCGCCTGTTTTTTTTTTAAAAAAAAAAAAAAGGTTGCCATTTTGTTTGTTCATTTAATTTGATATTTCGCAAACTTTATCTTTGATGCTTATTAAAAAGGAATTAAACTTCTCTTTTTAATTTTAGATATTCTGTTTCTATAAAGTTAAATAATTTTTTTTTTGCCTCATTTCAAAACATGGCTTTGAAAAATTCTGTTGTTAGTTATATTTTATTTTCCCGGATGTTGATCAATATTTAAACTGGCTGTTTCATTTAAATCCTCTTTCGTTCATTTGCGACATTCTTTTTTTTTTATTTGCTTACAGAGTAACAAATTTAGTAGGGATGTTGGTAAAACATTTTATCAATTTTACAGTTAGAATTCGGGGTCAAAATAATAAATAAAAATAACCACAAACATTTGAAAAGATAATAAACTGTTTTCAAAAAAAAGTTGCTACATGCTGTCCTTGACTTACAATGAGGTACCTGTGGTCTCTGAAAATTCTGTACTTTTCAAAACTTGATTTATCTGAATGCTTGCTTGAATATTTATTTTACTTGAATTTGTACTTAAAAATACAGTCTACTTTCTCATATAAAAATAAATATTTTATTATTACATAAACATTTTAATATAGAAATAAAAAAAAAAATTTAAAAAGATGGTTTATTTTCTTATCCCACTTGATAGACAGCAACATCTAGACCAAGTCCAAGGGCCGATGTGGTCTCATAGAAGGATGGAAAAGGAAGGGAGCAACTTCTGTTGTGATAGGAACCGTAGGTAGAAGTTTGATTTGGCTTCGTAACGTTGAAGAAGAATTGGAGTGCCTTCAGGGAGGACTTTTACGAAGAACTACGCCACATTTGCATATCGTATGGGTTTGATTTGGTTTCTTGCTCTACGGTTATTTTGTGCACACTTTAGGCTAATTAGACCGGGACGCACAATTTAAACGTGTATCCCAAACCACTCACAAACATCCATTTTCCTCTGCCAGGATTCAAACCTGAAACCTATGGTGCAAAAGGCCAGCACGCTAACAAATTGGCCATCAGGTTGCTGTATAAATGGGGGAAAACCCTGAAAACTCCCACCAGGTAGTCCGGCTCATGAGGCAAGATGCTGAATATCCCAAACGCCATCGAGTCTCCTCTTTCTTTGAAATAGTGTCTACAATAAAGCCGCCAGCCGATTGAACCTCAACCCTAATGCTCACCAGCGGCGGCGTTATCATTGAGCCACGAGTGGGACAAAAAAAAATATATGAAAGTATTTTTTTCAGTATTAAAGCATGAAAGTAATTTTAAAAATACCAATCTTATATTAGTTTTTTACCTTGCAATATTTGATGTAAAAGCATCAAAAATTTGTATATTTGTAACAAACGTAATCATAATCTTGTTAACATACATCATGATCACATAAACAGGAACGTAATAACTGTCACTTATTGAAATGTTATGACCTTTATTGTTATTTTTTTCTTCTTTTCTTATTTCGTTTCGAATTTATAAAGTTTTCATTAGATATTCGGTTTCTGAACGTTTCATTAATAATTCATAATTCACAATGCATTATTCATTGCATATACTTTGTAAGTGCAGATATTGCTTTCTAAATCAGATTTTCAAAATTGTTCATAAGAAATAGTTCAAAATAGTTCATAAATTCCTTACGAATTTATTCCAATAAAGAATGAAAGAATTTTCAGAAGTATATTTGGCCATATCAGATGTGGAGGGTCCTAAATATAAAGCGTTAAAACTGGAGTCATTACCGAAAATTTATTGCCGCTAATATAATTCCGATTTAGACTTCGTATTTATCAACTACAGCGATTTTAACTGGATAAAATATTTTTCCAATATCAAAGATTGTTTATTTTATGCCTTATGTATATGACGACCTCAAAATACTTACTATTGTGCCCAAAAAAGTAAGACCAACTATTTTTTTTTTCAAAAACTCTTTATTTATTCTTCCAAATTTATTTCATCGCCTTCAAAGTAAGCCCTCCGACCACAATGCACTCAAGCCAACTTTTTTTCCAATCCTCAATACCTGTTAAAAAGTCATCGGCAGGGATGGCCTTCTAAGCGCGCGCCGATTAGGGAATAGCCAGAAGTCTCTCGGTGTGAATACGGTGGTTGTGGAACGATATGGGTTTCATTTTTGACGAAAAAGTCACGAAGAATCAATGCAGTGCGAGCTGGCGCATTCAGTGTTCTTGGTACCAATCGAGATTTAACGCAACATCCTTTTGAAATTCCAACATCTTTAACAAGGTCTCTAATTTTAAATCGGCTGTTTGCAAGCCCCGAATCTTTAATTTTTGGATTTCGTCGGTGAGACTTTGTGAGCTTCGTCGGTTGAGGTGGATGGTCGACCAGAGGGCTCTTCGTCTTCAATGCGTTCTCTGCCTTCTTTGAACTGTTTTTACCACTTCTAAACATTTCTTTCCGATATAGGAATGCTCACCGAATACCTTCTGCAACATTCTATACGTTCCCGCGAATAAAATTTAATTCAAGTTCTTTGCTGAAGTAATTCAGACATTTCAAAAATCGCCAGAATCAGTTATAGTGTCTCAGAAAGCCAAGCGTAACTCAAACACTAATGAATATTTTAACATCAAATTTTACACAGATATTAAGGACAGTGCCAGCATACTAAAAAGGAAAAAGAAATTGAAATTCCATAACCGCGGGAATTTTAAATTGAAAATTGGTCTTACTTTTTTGGAAGTAGTATATCTCTGTGGAGTGAGAATATCATATTTGCAAGTATGCCAAACAAGAAATTCTTCAAACTTCAATTGTTGCATGATTTTGAATTCCGTTAGAAATTATGTAACACACATTTTACAGTCAAAAATTTATTTTATTACTTTCTAGTTATTTTATACGAATATTTGGAAGTTAATGTTACAGATATATGTATTAAATTTAAAATACATCTTAATTGTGTTTTAAAATTAGCAAGGTTAAGAAATTAAAAATTATATGAAGCTGCATCCACATTTAAATGCGTAAGCTACGAGTGTCGTTCACAAAACCCGTCTAAACAGGTTTACTTCGGAATGGATGGAAACGCAAAGGAAGCGACGTGAGCCAACTAGTGCTATTTGATAGTTTTTGATTATGGTTCTTTTATAGATTTAGGTCACGATGGTTAAACTCAACGATTTTTTATCATATATCAAAGGATTTACCACCTTCTGAAAGAAGTCGTAAAATTACCATAACCAAATATTGACAACCGAACTATACCATAACCTTTTTTTTTCTCTTGCAGCTGGCAAACACTTAGACAGCTTGGTTTTGGATGCCTTAAGGCAAACGCTGCACAGACGTTACTCACTTTGCATTACCCAGGGGACGTGTGTAACTTGAAGATAAGCCACGGTCGCGGAGTAACCAAATGCCAGAGCTCTAGCCATCTGGCTGTACGAGTTCTTGCAGAACTGCGATCGTTGATGGCCCAAGGCCTGGTGACAAATAGAAGATTGGAGGAAAGATTCAAAGAACTTCTTCAATAGAGATAGTACTGAATAAATAAAGATGGAGCATTCGTTAAAAAATATAGGTGAAAAGTCCGACTCGTGTCCGTAGGTGTTCGCTGACAGCATGCCTTGTTGTGACTGTTTTTGGAACCATTCGATATTAACAAACATTTAACAACAATTATGACAACGTGTATAACTGTTTTACATTAAAAAATAATCATAAAAGGGAAGTTTTCTGATTTATTCTCATGTACACAAATACATGGCACCATATAAACTCATAGGTAGCCAGAAATATCCCCTTTACAATCACCGAACTAAACGTAGAGTACTGCATGGAGCATAAGTCTTTTGATAGTTAAAATGTAAAAGTTAAAACGAATCACTCATTTCCTACAGTGTGATTCGTTCAAGCGAATACAGAAATGTAAACAATGCAAAGACTTAAATACATAGCATCCCTGTTAAATGTATGGGAAGTCAATCCCATGACTGATAGCTGAATGATAATAGTAAACATTCATTGATAAATTACAGATTTTTTTCATTGATTGTTTATTTTTATACTGGACACGTAACAGAATTTTTTTCTAATGCAGCTGGAAACACGTAGACAGCTTGGTTTTGGATGCCTTAAGGCAAACGCTGCACAGACGTTACTCACTTTGCATTACCCAGGGGGCGCGTGTAACTTGCAGATAAGCCACAGACGCGGAGTAACAATGCCGCCCACAACGCTCTACGATCATATTAGACCGGGACCTACGGTTTAAAGTGGATTCTGAACCACTACAAACATCCATGGCACCGGGACCGAGACTCGAACCCTGTTGTACCGAGCACCAGAGCGCTAGCCACTCGGCCATTCAGGCCCTATACCATAACCTATGATTACGAATTCTATTGGTTTTTAACTGTTGAAATAAAATTTAGTAAGTAGAGTTAGAATTAAACCGTAGATTCCGATCTAATGTAACCATAGAGAGTCAAACCTGGTGCTTGGGCATAGGGATAACTAAATCATCCCGTAAAAAAGGAAAAAATTATTGGCCTGATGGCCGAATGTTTGGCGCTAGGTGTCACAGATTTCGGATTCGAGTCCCGATGTTGCCATGAATGTTTGTATTGGTTTGGAATCCACTTTAAGGCGTAGATGCTGGTCTAATATAACTGAAGAACGTTGGGCGTAGGGCTGAACCGTACCCCTTAAAAACATAGCACCTCCTGTCTCGAAATCTGTCATTAAGCAGACGGCCTTCCCACCATGAGACTGTAGCGCTGATGAAGATGAAGAAATTTAAATAAATATAATGTATTGAAGCATTAGTATTAAATTAAAAGATCTTTTGCGAATTATAATTATTTTTTTTTATAAATAATATTTATTGCACAATTCACAGTGGTTTCTGATAAACACGTGTGCGAGAACTAAGGAAATAAAAATGCAAATATATATCTATATAAATTATTTCCCTTTTTATTATGATTACAAAAACTTCTTTTTTTTAAATATGATTTACACGTCTTTTATGGTTAAATATATATAACAGCGTAAATTAAATTAAATAATAAAAAATTTTAATTAAATATACTTTGTTTCATAAAAATGTAGTGTAAACTTAAACATTCACTTTTTCTCCTGTAGTTTGAATATTCAAATAACTTCTAAAAGAAATATGCAAGACATTTTTATAACGTTATTTATACAACATAAAAACACTTTATTCATGAAAGATTCATAAAAAAATTACAAATTTTATAATCTTTGCGCTGAAATCTTATTTTGTACCAAGTTAGAATTATGCATTAAGGAACTGTATAGGATTAAAGGTTGCAGCTAGATTCAAGTATAAATTTTATTAAAAATTGGTTCTTACAAGAAGAAAAACTGAGTGCAAATTTTATTGAAATATATGGGAACTGCAGAGTATTAATCCTATATTACAAAAATATTTAATTTATTTTTAAATCTCGAAAACACACAAAGAATAACCCAACAATGGATGAATTAATGAATACTTAATTTTATTCTAATAAAAAATTCTATTATAATAGAAATAGCAAAACGTTTTTTTTTTTTCTAATGCAGCTGGCAAACACTTAGACAGCTTGGTCTTGGATGCCTTAAGGCAAGCGTTGCACAGACGTACTCACTTTGCATTACTCAGGGAGCGCGTGTAACTTGAAGGTAAGCGACGGATGTGGAGTAACAATGCCCCCGCAACGCTCTACGATCCTACTAGGACCGGGACCTACGGTTTAAAGTGGATTCCGAACCACTACAAACATCCACGGCACCGCCGGGACTCGAACCCTGTGGTACCGAGCGCCAGAGAGCTAGCCACTCGGCCATTCAGGCCCGAAATAGCAAAACTAGATTAATAAGAAATTGTGAAGCCATTTAATTAAGAAATAGGGTTCGTCTAATATTTCTTCTTCATTGGCGCAACAGCCCTATGGTGGACGAATTCCGTTTGTCTACTGGAAGATTTCCAGAACGGAAAGATTTTCTTTTTTAGTGGGTATGGTTGTCAGCCCTGCGTCCAACAATCCTATTAACACGGGACCTACGGTTTAAAATGGATTCCTAACCTCTCAAGCATCCATGGCACCGCTGGGACTCGAGCCCTGTGGCGCCAGAGCACTACTTACTCCATCGGAATCCGCATCATCAATTTAGATGGAATAAATCTACCATGTCAATATTTTCAAGCAAGCATATAATAATTTATAAAATTATTAAATGGATTAGTTTGTTTATTTCATTGAAAAATCATTAGGAACAATTTAGATAACTGGATTTGTAAGGAAAAAAATTAATATATATTTTAGAGAGTGGAAAATTTTCTTCTTCTTCAATGGCGAATCAACCCCATGGTGGGCCAAGACCGTCTGTTTATTGGCATATTTCGAAACAGGAGAAGTTTTCTGTTTATTGGGTAGGGCTGTCAGCCCTACGTCCAACTCTCTACAGTCATATCAGACCGGGACCTACAGTTTAAAGTAGATTCCGGACCACTACAAATATCCATGACACCTCCGGGACTCGAACCCAAAACCTATGGCACCGCGTGCCAGCTTCAAATATTTACAAAACTTAAATATTATTAAAAATTTCAAAAAATATAAAAATCCTGATTGTGGTTCCACAGTAGTGAGAAGAGAACGAAGATTAGATTCCCACTGGTGGCCCATTACAATTATAACTAGAAAAACGAATATCGAAAAAAAGTGATTAAGCGTCTCATAACCTAGAAACTAAAAGTCCCAGCTGTAGATTCATTAATTGGAAGCAATTACAATGATGGTGCTCGCCAAGCATACAAGGCAGCCACGCTATATTTTCTACCAATAAACATTAAATCCTTCTGAGATATGAAATTAATTTTTGGTTGATAAACGAATATTTTGATTATTATGATAATCATGTTTATTAATAATTAATCTCTGATTGATTAAACATTTCCAATTTTACATACAAAAATAAAAAAAAATCCCGATTCATTACAGATCAAATAGCTTACTATAATACATTTGTCTAATGTTATGGTTTTTTTTTTGTTTAATGTCGTTTGTAAAGATGAAGTCGGCGTCAGAAGTCGAACATATTTAAATTTGTCGGAAATGGAGAAATTTTTGTTTGAGTCGGTTTAAAAATTCGACTCCCGACTCTTTTTATAAAAATAGTTTTTTTCCAAAATTCTATTCCAATATTAATAACAAATGTTTTATATTAAAATATAATAATTTCTTTTCTTAACTTTTGAACAGTCTAATATTTTTAAACTATTCCAATTTTATTTCTTTTTTAAACAAAATAATTCTTATAAGTATTTGTTAAAACTAAATGTTTAAGGGGACAATTCAATAGCGTCCTTTCATAATACAACCGCTAAAAAGGATATTTATTATTTTAGTAGCACACCAAATAAGACTTAAGATACTTTTCTCATTACTGCTTCGAAAAGATAGCTTCTGAAAAGATACCTTGTATCCACAATGAAAGGTGATCTTATACAAGCTATTCTATCATTAAGGATAAATATGATTTAATGTATTAGAAATATAACATCTTTGTGCATTTTTCTTTTGTTTGTAAACAATCTTTCTATAACAATCTTGCTTATCTATAACAATCTTTCCATACATTACTTTGATACTGTTATTTTTAAAAGTCATATGAGGGTTTTTTTTTGTAAGCAAACTTAGAGAACGAGAATTTTTAAGTGAGGGAAAATAATATTAAACCTTTAAAGTTGTAAAAAAATACTTCGTTTTGCAAAAACTGTTTTTATAAACATAGGACCAATAAAAGTCACTGGATTTATTATACAAATTATTTTAAGTCCGTTAACAAAGATCGTCATCATCTTAAGTAAATCATCTTCTTTATTGGCGTAACAGCCCTAAGATGGGCCAAGGTCGTCTACCTACTGGCATATTTTGATATAGGAGATATTTTCTTTGCACTTGGTAGGGTTATCAACTTTTCGCCAAATGCTCTACAGTCATATTAGACAAACGGTTTAAAGTGGATTCCGAACCACTATAAACAGCCATGGCACCGCCGGAATTCGAACCCGAAACCTGTGGAGCCGAACGCAGAGCGCGGCAAATATCATAGTACATTAAATAACGGAAAAGAAGTAGGTGACGGAGTCTGAGTTTTAGAAATCCACTAAAATCCAGAAAAAATCTGACTTAGGAGGCGGGAGTTTTTTTTGGCCGAATCCTGGTGGTGGCAGGGATGTTTGTAATGGTTCGGAATCCACGTTGAACTGTAGGACCCGATTTAGTTATCCCAAAGTGTGGAGAAAACACCCATAGAGCGCCTAAACAAACCAAACACATTAATTTAAAAAAAAATCGAGGAAAATATTTTAATTAAATAAACTATAACGTAAAATTTAAACTTTAGTAATTTTAAAGATGAATAATGCTTTTAAATTGATATTTTATATTCAATTTTACTTATATATAATTCCAATGTATTTGTAAATAAACAGTTTTTCATTCCCTTCGAACTGAAATACAAAATATTTAAAAAAAATTTAATAAAAACGTTTCTACTGCCATCTGTCGTAAAAAAATGTAACAAATATTTCATTAATAAGAAAAAAATTTCATCCAAATATTTTTTAATGATTTTAAATTATTTAACAAATTGTATAATATGTTACTTTTATACACGAAATTATTTATTAAATTATGATTATTTAAATATAAAATTAGAATACTTGATTTTACAGAATAATTTAAAAATTAATTTTAGGAAATAAGTCATAAAACAATATAATGACTCATTTATAAATTTTATATTTTTAATTCGATATCATTTGGTATTCAATACAACAATGTAGTTGAACGCAGAATTCCGTTAAATATAATTCGTAGGAAATAAAAAGATTTTAAATGATTATCAAAACAAAAGTGTTAGATCATTCTTTCTTATAAATCTATCCAACACCTATCATTCAGATATCTATGTAAAGCAATAAATAATTCAAATTAATTTGCTTTAATAATTACTATAAAGAAAATTCTTTATATGTGACTTTTATTTCTATTACAGTATATATTATGAATAACACCAGAAAATTTTATGCATAAAAAGTGCCGTAGTTACATTTGTTGAATAATTCATGTTTACAATTTAATAATAATGTAATAATTCATGTTTACAATTTATGATGCATTAAACTAGAAAAAAATGTGAAGATTTTCATCATATAAAACTATCGAGAATTTAAAAAATTTTATTAAGCAATAAAAAATATAGTTTTAATAAAATATAATTTGATCGATATAATCTAGTTTTTAAAATTCTTTCAGGACCCTGTCTTTTTAATTAAAACAAAACTATGTGCTGCTATATTTTATCCACTATTTTAAAGGGTACTTAACTAAGTTAAATATAATTTATGAATAGTGTACGATGGTTAAATATATTTTATGTTAGGTTAAATATAATTAACAATAGTTAAATTTTAGTGATATATTTAATAGAAATTATGAAGAACTATAAAGGGTAAATATTAATATTTATATTAATAATATAAATATTAATATTATTAAATGTTAATAAGATATTTCATAATTTCTTTGCCCAAATCGCGGCTCAGTGGCAATGTGGGCCACTGGTGAGCATTAGGGCTGAGGTTCAAACTCCTGACGGGTTTATTATAGACACTGCTTCAAAAACGATGTGTCCCGATGGCATTTTTGATGTTCAGCATCTTGCTATATGAGTCGGACTGTCTGATGGGAGTTTTCTGGTTTCCCCCATACAATACGTAAGTGTGGGATGGTTCCCCATAAAAGTCCACTCTGAAGACACTACCCTCCTTCTTCAGCGACTCGAAGCCAAGACAGACTTCTACCTACGTTTGCTCCATCACAACAGAAGCTATCCCTCCCTTTTCATTAATGAGTAGATTACTCATGGGATGTCTGTTCGACACTGCAAGACACTGAGGATTAGACACACATTATGAGTCACTTTAATGGTTAAATATATTTTATTTTATGTTAAAACATATAAAAGGAAAAGAAAAATCAAACAATAGATATTTTCTAACATATTCGGTCTGCTTGTATTGATGTAATGGGGTTATTTATCAGATTTATTATAAACAATGAAATGTTAATATTTAATTTGGTGGTATCAAACAGCCGAAAGAGAACTTTTAATTGAAACGCTTAAACATATATTTTAGCTTTTCTAAATCCTTACTGATGCAAAACTTTGGATTTGCTTAGAAATGAAGTTGTACAAGAAAAAAAATAAAATAAAATAAATAAAAAAAAATTATAAATAAATAAATGAAAATAAAAAAAAATTAAATTTAAAATTAGTGGTAGCAAACCTTAATCTTGTACTATAATCAAAAAATGGTAAAAATTTAAGGGGGTCCAAACCTATCTTGGCAAATTGGCCTCTTGGGCAAATTTTGAGGACAAACTTTTTCTGGTGACATTTGTAGGATAAAGGGATTTATCCCTCTAATACAATTATAATTATTAAATAATAAAATTAGGAAATGTAAAACGTAAGACATTTGTCATGAGAAAATATCGTAGCATAATTATGACAAACTTATTTAAATCTCTGAATCTAGCTTTATGAGCAAGTAAAAAATTTCAATCACCAAAACACCTCAGAAAATAAAATTTAACTACACTCAAGAGCCAAAACATTATGACCACCTGTCAATAACGTTGATTAACACAGCTTCAACCCGCCTTGGCAAATAACCACTATAAAAATGCCACTTCCACCTGATCAACCTTCCAAGTCATCCAGGCGAGTTCATTTGTAGGGGTGGTCATAATGTTTTGGCTCTGGAGTGTAATGTAGATTAACATTTAAATAATATAAAAACCTTAATCAACTTCACATTTTTTAATATATTTTTTATAATGAATTTTTTTAAATAAATTAAATAAACTGATAAAAATCCCAAGAAAATTTATGATTTCAAGTTGAAAAGCTGATATGAAATGTCACTCATGTCAGCTGAGCTGCGTACTGAGTACAGATGCTGGTATGACTTCGCCCTCTATTATGCTATCTATTTGAGACTGTACGGGTAGCATGATTTTATTCACTAGATAAATGTAAACCAGGTTGGGTTCGCATATTTTGCCTTATTTTTGGACCTTATTTCCTAATTACATTAGTGGGGAAAAAAAAAAAAAAAAGAGTAAAATTTTTATTCAAAAGCTAAAAATATGCACATTCAATATGTGAACAAAAAAGAATTTATAAGTAATACAGAAAAAAGACATTTAAAATTATAAATTTAGAATGTTCTGTATAAAACATATTTTTAAAAATTTTGTATAAATAAATATAGAATTAATTTTAAAATTTATTCATTTTTATGCTATCTCAATTTTTTTTTATTTTTCTATCAACGCTTTAATATTTTTTTCCTATTATTAGAATAAAACTATTCCACATACTGTACAAGCATCAAAATTCTCCCTTTAAGATATATGTAATGGTATCTTAGGAAGCTTTCTGATTTTCATCTCATGAAAAAATTATACATATTTCCATTCAAAATTGGCTATTTGAAGACTTCTCATTAAGAAACGCTAACTCAGATTTTCATATTACTATTGTGGCAATTAAATTGTTAGAATCACTTTATTTCTCATATGAATCAGATTTCCAATTTAAAATTGCTAATTAAAAAGCTAAGGCCCTGTTGGCTGTGTGACTAGCGCTCTCGGTGCCGCAGGCTTCGGGTTCGAGTCTCGTAGGTGGCATTCATGTTTACAGTTTATGATGCATTAGAATAGAAAAAAATGTGAAGATTTTCATCACATAAAACTATCGAGAATTTAAAAACTTTTATTAAGCAATAAAATATAGTTTTAATAAAATATAATTTAATCGACATAATCTAGTTTTTAAAATTCTTTCAGGACCTTTTTTATAACCTGTCTTTTTAATTTAAACAAAACTATGCACTGCTATATTTTATCCTCTATTTTATTCCCGCAGGCTTCGAGTTCGAGTCTCGTAGGTGGCATAAATGTTTATAGTGGTTTGAAATGCACTTTAAGCCATAGTTCATGGTCTGATATGACTGTAGAGCGTTAGGCTGACAGTCCTACCTCGTAAAACAAAACACATCCCCTGTTGAAGAATCATTTAATAATGATACAACGGCATGTGAATGTTTCAGCAGCAGTCATGAAATGTTTTCAAAAATAGCCATTAATGCAAATGCTCCATATCAATTAAATATTTTCGTAAATAACCCTTAACGAATTCATTTCCTCTTAAAATAGGCTCATAAATACATTTGAAATCATAATAGCAGTCCCATTTTGTGACATAATTAATCCTACTGTTTTGTGACATGTACATCCATCAATGTTTTTCTAGATTGAAATGCTAAAATACTCCTTTCGATTCTGTTTCAAAAATAGATTTTTGGATTTTATTTCCAAATTTTGGATATATATAAACATAAATATAAAAATATAAAATAATAAATAAATATATTTATTATATATATATATATTCCATTCTAATGCAGCTGGCAACCACTTAGACAATTGTCTTTGATGCCTTAAGGCAAGTTCTGCACAGACATTACTCACTTTGCATTACGCAAGGGTGCGTGTAACTTGAAGATAAGCTACGGACGCGGAGTAACAATGCCCTGCAACGCTCTTATTAGGACAGGGACCTACGGTTTAAAGTGGATTCCGAACCACTATAAACACCCATGGGCAAGTCGGGATTTGAACACGATACCTATGGTACCGAGAGCCAGAGCGCTAGCCCTTTGGCCATCAGGTCCCATTTATTATATACATTAACCTGTATATATGTGGCATTCATGCAAACGTCAATTAAGAGTAGACCTGATAATTTAACATGAAATAGCACATATTTATATGTTAAAGATTCTTATTCTTTTTACTCACTAAGAATTAGTGTGAATTTGCGCTTATGGAATATTTCATTGACGAAATGAGGTGAATAATTTTCATTTTTATCTCAAAATGCCAATAACCTCTCTCCTTATGTTAAAAGATGTCCCATTTAGCATGTCCTATTATATATGCACAGAAGGAGATAAGAATATGTGCTTATAATATTTCTAAATTAAATAACCAAAATCAATCAGCTTTTTCTCTATAATGAAAAATTTTATGTTTAAAATATAATTCTTGGATAAGTTTGTAATGAAAATGCATTTAAAAAATGTTACATGCTTAACATAGCAATTTCAATAATTGTTTGTTATACTCTAAACAAAAATTGTACTCCATACTGCAAAAATTTTATGATTAATTTTTTTTAAAAATGTAATAGCATAAACATTGATTATAATGAACCCCGAAAAGAGTTTCCTTTAAAGTACAGCTAATTAAACAGCTAAACCAAAATACCTAGTTGCTCTATGTTTTCGTAAGAAGTAGAAACATAGAATCGATGCTAGAGTAAATATTGCTTTTGTGTTTGCCTGTCAATAAAAACATAAATACTTTGTTCATTTTAAAAGTCATTAGAAATATGAGCACAATACACACCAAATGCTCAATAAAAAATAAACTGGCAAAAAATCAGAAATAAATAAAATCTTTTGTATAAACAATATGTCTTATTCCTTCTTGCAATTTACTATGATTTGTTACTTTGTCAATAGATTCCAGTTAGTATTTAAAACTAAAAACAGAAATTAAGATTCTAACAATAGAATCATGTTGTACTAAAGAACATGATACACGTAGTAAATCAATTGATAATGTTTAAATATCCTCAGAAATATTCATCAAATTAATGACTGCTTGAAATAGAAAATGACTTATTATATTTCTAACTAAACAGAACAGTTGGTGTACTTAACAATTGGAACTGAGTACTAGAAACCTGCTAATAAATGGATTTTTAATGACTGTCTTTGTACTTTTATTATGCGCTATCTATTTATTTCTTTTTCGTGTTGATATCTATCTCACGAAAAGTCATATACAAAATTAAATAAAACAACCTTACGTTTGGTAAATAAACATCTGTGATATGTACCTTTATCAAACAAAATTATTTTAATATCTTTAGATATTCCATGCGTATAAAGCAGCACACAAAATGAAAAAAAAATTTTTTATCCTATGCCGTCTCCGATCTCTCGATCTCGATAGTCGACGAGCTGCCTAATACAGTAAATAACGACAAAAACAATCACTAAAGGCATTGACAGCAACATAAAAAGGGAAACAGTTAAGAAACAGTAGGACATATGCTGAGGTGCTCTCCAGTCATGGGCACGCCATAGATATCTAGATATCTGTAGCAGCCAGTCCTATTCTATATAGGTGATTCAGTAGTCATGACCCTTGACAAGTCTAAAGCAGGCCACGCCGAGCACTCTAGGAAAGGAACTGAAAATTTTGTTGACTTATTCAATACGGAATTCCACTTTTTTTCAGAAGCCTTCTCTCTATACATGTTGAAACGGTTGGATTTAATAGAGAAAGATATATGTCCCCATATATACCACGAAGAAGGATCAGGTTGCATCATTTGTGATCCATTCTTGGCCAACACATCAGCCCACTCATTTGCCATATATCCAAAAAAAGGAAAAGTATTCTACAAGGAATGGTAAGTTTCATTCAGAAATGACTTTTCCTAAACGTGTAACTGTTGCATACTTGCTCTATTAAGGATATTTTCGAACTGTCTCCAGGTGAGATCAAACCAAAAGGAATTGAAGGGTTATTTTTGGATATATTGTCTGAAACACTGAAATTCCAATACAGATTGATCAGTCCACTTGAAAAGCATTGGGGAATTCAAACAAAAGACAACAACTGGACAGGCCTATAGGAATGATAACCAGAGGTGAAGCCGATATAGGATTAGCAATGACTAGCATCACCGAATTGAGAAAGCAAGTCGTGGACTTCAGTATACCATATTCGGAAAGTCATATTACATTTGTTACCCATTTCCCAAGAACACTTTCTCAATCTTATGCTTATCTCTACCCTTTTGATGCCTACATCTGGATGGGCATTTTGATAACTTTTTTTCGCCATGTCTCTGTTGACGTTTGTACTAAAAAGAATCTGCCTCTTCATACATAAGCATCGCATTGAAGATTTTCGGAAATATAATACACCAACCTCACATTGGTCTCATATGGGATAGCAAAGTATTCGCTGCTTGCTGGTTTTTCTTCTGCTTTTTGTACTCCACTTGGTATTCTGCAGTTCTTTATTCTTTTTTTGTCTGTACCACTTCTGGAAGACCCTGTACGGAATTTCGAACAACTAAGCGCTGCCGTTGCCCAAGGAAGATACAAATGCCTGTCACCAAAGGTTCATATTTTTGTGTCAACACTCTTTAATAGTCGCAAAAAGAACACCTAATCCTGCTTGGAAACTTGATAGAAGATAATAATTGGTTCCCAGAATTGGATGAATATTTAGAAGAAAGCAACTTCGATGGACGGACAGCAGTTTTAGGTGTTCAGAAGTTACTTCAGTTGAGATTGGGTCAAAAAGCCAATTTACAAAAGGTATTTTCTCGAAGATTCAGCAGATTCCATTGATGTTGGCGTAATAATTAGCAAGAAATTCTGTTGCAAAAGAAATAGATTCCGCTATCGTAAGAATCAAATATGCTGGTTTGTACAACAAAAAATTGAATGATGAGCTGTACAGAAGAGGATTTCTAGGTGGGAAGATCCATAAAAGGAAGCCGAGTAAACATCCATTGACTTTAGATGACATTTCTGGTGCCCTCTTCATACTTTTATTTGGCTATGTGTTATCGATGATAATCTTTTTATAGAGATAAAGAAAATTTCGTTTTTTAAATATAAATTAAGTTGTAAATAATTTAAAAAACGAAAGGTCTCAGAAACAAATACTACACACTTATTGCAGGTAAATTACCTATAATGTCTTATTTGTTCCTCTATCATCTAATAATTTGTTCCTTTTAAAATAAACTATTAGATATAGATATAGTTCTAGATAAACAATATATTTTATAAGAATGGCCGTCAGAGTTGAAAACGTAATGCATAAACAAACTTACTTATAATGTTTTATAATTATTTTTAATTTGTTTAATAAATCATTAAAAAATAATAAAACTGATAAAAGCAGACTTACAGTAAAAGAAAATAAAAAAAATTAACATTTCCAACTAACTTTATACACTGATTATTATTTGTCTGGGAATTTACTTAAATATCGTCACTTTATGACAAAGAAAAATCGTCGTTTTATAACATCGTTGCTTTATGATAAAAAAATCATCGCTTTATAATAAAAAATCGTCGCTTTATGATAAAAATCGTTGCTTTATCATAAAAAATCGTCACTTCCTAATATCGCTGCTTTATGACAAAAAGTCGTCGCTTTATAATATCGCTGCTTTATGATAAAAAGTTGTCGCTTTATAATATCATCGCTCATAGATAAAATTTTCTATAAATAATTTTTATAGGAAATTTAAATTTACTTCAATAAATAATATATCTTCTTGTTAATTTAAATTCTGCAAATCATTGTATTAGAGACAAGATAATATCATTGTTGCAAGATTTTCACTTGAAAAATTTTAATTTAAAACATATTCTATTATTACTTTTGTTTTATATATTATAAAATAGTTATGCTTTTATTTCGTTATTACTTGATTTTTTTGTAATTTTTAAATCATATCATTATAATAAAATAAAACGCTTATAATAATCAAATTCATCTTTCGTAGCTAATTATTTTTGCTAGAATATTTTTGTAATTTTTAAATAGTATTCTAGATAAATAAATATATTGTTATATTCTCCTATTTTTGTTCTAATTGCTTTATAACAAATATAAAAAAATTCGAATGTAAAATAATTTTAATGGAACAATTTTAAATTAGTAATTATATATATTTTTAATCTTTCGTTCGATCTGTAAGTTATTGTAAACATATTTTAAATTATTGTATGGACATTCTTTTCAATAACAGGTACATTTGATCAGTTTTAATTAATTTATTCTATGTGCACATCATTATTTTTTATGCGTTTCTGAAATTTTTTATGAAGATTTTTAAGGTTTTATTATTTTTATTTTTTATTTTACTTACTTTTTGCATAAAATTTAATATTCAACAGATACAAAGATACATAAAAAAGGGAAAATTTTATATTCTGAAATAATGAATAAAATTAAAATAATAAAATTGCTTTGAAAATTAAATATTGAAAAAAGGAACAGCTGATTAAAAAGAAATTGTGATTATAAACTATAATATTTTTTAATTAAAAAAAAATGGAAAAGATTTTTACATATTTTTAAGATAATTTGCACATTTTAAAAATGAAATGATGTGCTGTAATGTTTTTTAAATGTTTCGGGAGAGAAGATGAAATCAACAATTTAATCAATAATTAATCAATTTTATCCATTTTTAATCAATTAATCATTTTAAACAATTTTATTTTGTCTTCAAAACTCTTTTTTAATTGAAGGAAGGTATTGGAAAAATAACACTGAATTTAATTTTTAACGCACTTTTCAATTTCCTTATACATTTAATTTGGCCTTGTCTTAAATATTTATAATTTATTTTTTTATTTATTTATTTGATATTTGTATTGATATTGACTATTTATTTGATATTTGTATTGATATTGACTATTCATTTGACATTTATATTGATGTTGACTATTCATTTGAAATAATAAATATTTCCTATCAATTTCAGTCAGAATTTAGAGTTACCTTTTTTCTTTATTGTATTTTATTCTTATAAATTTGCCTTCCATTGCTAAGTTGAATTTAATTTATAAACAAAAATTTAAAAATAACAACTGTTAATATTGTAATAAGTATAGATTTTCAAAAGGTATATAATACAATATTATATACACTCATGTCCATAAATTAAGGATAATGAAGTTCAGGCAAAGAAAGAGACAGAAGCAAAACAAATTTGACTTATTTGTAAAGTCTATTTATTAAACAAAGGTAAAGAGCAAAAAAGATCCTATATGTTTGACATAACTAATAAAAATTGCGAATTTTACTCCCTGGAACAAATTTCAAAAAAGAACCTATTTACAAAAAAAACAGTATAACATGATTAGTATGATAATTAATATGGAGTATGTCTCCCGGAAGATGCAATACAGGCCTTACAACGCCTAGGCATGCAGAGTATCAAATTATCAATCTGATCTTGGAGAATATTACACCACTCATCAAGCTGTGCCCTCCGAAGTTCCGGTTGACAGGTGGGAGGGGGCTGACGGGCTGCAATTCTTCGTCGGCCAGGCATATCCCACATGCTCTATTGGATTCAAGTCCGCTGAGTATGCTGGCCAATCCATACGGTGATATCCTCCAATTGAAGGCATTCGTCTACAATGTTTGCACTGTGAGGACGGACATTGTCATCCCTAAACAGAAATTCAGCACCCTTGGCACCCCGAAACAAACGTACATGTTGTTCCAGAATGACATCCCGATAGATGTGGCCTGTCATCGTTACACTCTGAACATGCAGGTTCAGTTCTGGAACCAAGAATAATTCCACCCCAAACGAGCCGTCCTGCACCACCGTAACGGTGTCGTTCAATGGTGTTCTCTTGGTGGTAACGGGTACCTGGCGCTCTCCATATGAAAGTCCGGCGAGAATCAGACTGCAAACTAAACCTGGACTCGTTGGAAAACATCACACAAGACCACTGTTGCGGTGTCCACAATGCATGCTCTCTACTCCAGGTTAATCGCAGGCGACAGTGAGTTGCGATAAGTGGAATAGATCTGATAGGCCTACGAGCATATAGACCAATGTGCCCTAAGCGTCTGTACACGGTCTGCCTTGAAACTGTCGTACCGGTAGCTGAAGAGAGCTGACGAGACAGGTCTGATGCTGTGCTCCGTCTGTTTCTTTTGGCAGTAACTGCTAAATACCGGTCCCCATTTGGCGTTGTAACTCGGGGCGACCTGTGCTGTAACATCTACTCCCATTACCATCATCTTGATATCCTTGCCAAAGCCTGGAGATGACACTCTGTGCGATTCCAAGTTCCTCGGATACTTCCAGCTGGGTACGTCTACATTCCAGTCGTCTGATAATTCTACGACGTAAAAAATCATCCAAATGCTTCCTTTGTGCCATAACTATGCGGTTATTGCACTGAAAGGCTATTAAAGGGCTTGTGAACAATTTTACTTCTTTGCCACCATTCCTTATATACCCCTCTCTTATACTCTCGTCATTGTGACGTACTATCCGCGCCATCTGGTGGTTTCCTGTAATTTGCATATTCTTCTTCAAGATGTGTGTAATAATTCTACAGGTGAAATTTTTATTTTAGCGTTCAATTTCTGTGTGATTCTGAATTATCCTTAATTTATGGACATGAGTGTATTATAACAACACAATAAGTATTTCTAAAAGCATTTGTAGCATTAACCAAAATTAATCATATGAAGTGAGAAATGTTAAATTTGTTAAATTTAAAACAATTTTTACATTATACTAATTTGTTTATTTAAAGTTACTGTATGAAACCGCTTTAACTATCCAAATTCGCAAAAAAACTAATAAATGCGAAAAATAACTATAAATCGAATAACTATAATCTAAGCAAGATATCACATGTCTTTTATTTTACAAAAAATTAGAAGATATTGAAATGTAATAAAATAACAAAATATTTTGATATGGAATCCAATTCAGCAAGAATATTTTTTAAAGAAACTTAAATTTATTTGATAAGTTATACATAACAATACTCTGGCCCATCATAAGCCACATATGATGAATAAACAACGTTGATGATTATTTTTTATGATTTTTAAGTATTTAATTTCGTTGCAATAAATTCAATCGCAAATTAAAAATAGCTGAATCGATGTAAATTGTAATGATATACATGTAAATGGTTACGAATAAAGGAATTGATGAAATTTTTTGAATATTTTATTTTAACAAAAAATTCCGACACATTTCGACATTCAAACATTTATACATAACCTTCGTTACATCACTTAATTTGAAATAAAATGATATATAAAAAAATACTGTAATCAAAGGTAAAGAGGCATGCAGCATGTATAAATGCAGCATGTATAAATTTTTCTGGTCCATTTTATTGAAACTGTAATAGAACTGACGCCAAGGTGCTGATTGCATATTACGTTAAACTGTTTGCAGCATTTATTTTGAGTTTTAATACAGTCAAGCAAGTTGGTTGCACAATTGGATTCTGAGGATTTTTCACTCGTGGCAAAGACATAAAGCTTGGAGGGCAAACGAATTCCTCTTAAAAGTTCAACTTACTCTTCCAAATTCATCTTGAATACTAAAAGGCAACTGTGAAAAAGAGATTCCTTTGAAGAAAAACGGCATTTCTCAAAGCAATCATTGTACTACACCTGTCAAGGAACTTGAATAACGACCTTTTCCAATTTCCGGTTGTCTTTCATTATTCTTATTTGAAATTACGGATTAATGCAAACAACAGGATACAGCTGCCATAAATATAAAATCATTCTATATAATTTCTAGTAGAATGTGATCAGTCCTGAATGAATTCAATCTTATTGTATTAAGAAAACAAAATGGAAAATAATATGATATTTGATCTAATACTGGTTAAGACTGCTATCTAATTATTGGTAATTAGATAGCAGCATTGGCTATAGCAGATAGCCAGATTAAATAGCATACTGGTTAAGGCTGCTATCAAATTAGCAATAATTAGATAGCAGCTTTAACCAGTATTTGATTAATCAAGTGAATACGGTGGTCGCGGAACGATATGGGTTTCATTTTTGGCGAAAAAGTTACGAATCAATGCAGTGTGAGCTGGCGCATTATCGTGATGCAAAAACCAAGAGTTGTCTTTTCATAAATGTGGCCTCTTTTTGCGAATAGCTTCATGCAAACGACGCATAACACTCAAATAATATTTCTTGTTGACAATTTAGCCAGGCAGAAAGAATTCATAATACATCACACCACGGTAATCGAAGAAAACAGATTTTGAGCTTGAAAACAAAACTTGATTTTTGAG
The DNA here is from genome assembly GCA_021605095.1 of Caerostris extrusa. Classification (NCBI taxonomy): domain Eukaryota; kingdom Metazoa; phylum Arthropoda; class Arachnida; order Araneae; family Araneidae; genus Caerostris; species Caerostris extrusa. The sequence goes on along the minus strand of BPLR01005559.1, from coordinate 235,721 downwards.
CGACTTAGGTGTGCTCTTTTCGGTCTTGCTTCACCTTTTTCACGATACTCGCTCGATTGATCAGTTTTTTCCGGGTGTTAAGCATAAATCCAAGTCTCATTTCCAGTTATGATGCATTTCAACTTGTTCTGATAGTCAGAAAGCATTATTTCACACACTTCAACGCGACGCTGTTTTTCCAAAAGATTCAGTGTTTTTCGGTACCTATCGAGATTTGAAGCGTTTAAGGCCCAAAACATCTTTTAAAATAGAATTGACCGATACTTTTGAAATTCCAACATCATCAGAAAGGTCTCTAATTGTAAATAGACGGTTTGCAAACACCAAATCTTTAATTTTTTGAACTTTAGATTCGATGGTTGAGGTTGATGGAGCGCTTTTCGTTTTCAGCTTATTCTCTGTGAACTGTTTATACCACTTGTAAAACATTTCTTTCCGATATAGTTTGTTCATCGAATGCCTTCTGCAAAATTCTATACGTTTCCGCACACGAATATTTATTCCGCAAACAAAATTTAATGCATGTTCATAGATCAATTAATTCAGACATTTCAAAAATCTCCGAAATCACTTTTAGCATCTCACAAAGCCAAGCGTAACTCAAACACTAATGAATATTTAGACGTCAAATTTCACACAGATGTCAAGGACAGTGTGAACAACCTAAAAAAAAAAAAAAAGTTGAAATTCTATATGCCCGGGAAATATAAATTGTAAATTGGTTTTACTTTTTCGGCACAGTGGTAGGTTATTCTGAGAATAAGGTTTTAGCTCATGCCTCCTATTGCGGTGAGACCATCACCCGAGCACAACAAATTTAAAGTGTTGACAGAACTAACTGGGATATAACTGTTTTTGACGATGAATCTCATATGGATGTCCGACCCGATAATTGGCGGCCCAATATCCGAAGACGCCTAACTAAGATTTTAACTAACTGTGGGCCGCCACATAACTCAATAATTGGAAGTATGGTTTCTGATGCCATTTGGGGATAGCCAGACTCGCGGAAATGCGTTGGTGGCATTTGGCTCTCCTTTTACACTGCCTTTCTTTTCACAACATACTCAGGTGACCTTACATTTCCTGAATCCATCTCATCAGAGCTTAATTTCCCAGGAAAATGCTGTATGGTAATCATTTCTGCTGATCTTCGTGTTTGTCAAGACTTCCATGGCCAGCTAGATCGTCAGATTTATACTCAATACAACACATTCGAGATCTAAAGAGCAAATCTTTCTGACTGTCTTAAGTCCGTAAGTCTCTCTGTCCGTCTCCCCCTGGCGAGGAACCTCGTACATATACGTCCGTAATGAGACAATATGTCTTGTTTTTAACCATATCTCTTGTGATGTGGCCATATTCTCTTTGGACAGACCCCATTTTAGTTAACTAATTTCTTTGTTCCCAAAAAACAGTTTATGGACACCAAATTAGAAAGATAAAATCATGGTAACATTTTTTTTTCTTCAATTTTATGTTCAAAAAGATGCTAAAAATTAATAAAAAATCTAATCGTACTTTCACACCAATAATTTCAATCATATGAACATTCGCATAATTATTGTATGTATTTCAAGTCTGCAGTTGTGCCTCCATAGAAAGCGAAGAAATTCAATTCAGAATTAAGAAATTCAGCCAAGAATTTCATCAACACCAAAGATACTTAAATAAATTCATATAATTAAAAGGCTCCATAAATATTTTACTTTTACGTTTTTATTTCTGTTATTTTCTTTAAAAAAGAAAGTATGAAGAAACACGCGTTTTTCTTTAAATAACCATAGCATTGCTAAAAATTAGATGAACCATTTGAATAAATTGATATGTTGTATGACAACGTTTTCAGGAACCATTCCTCCATGTACAGTGCATGGGTAATATGTATAAGATCATGATGTATCCTAGATGACACTAAATAAGTTACGTATTTGTGTAATAGTGGCAATGACCTTAAGTCAAATATTCTCAACTATGAAATAAAAAGAAAACCAATACATAAATTCTAAATATCAAACAAATATTTTCAGAACACACCAGCAACACAATTTCATAAAACACACCTGGCAAAAAATGAGCAAAACAAAGTAAATATTATTAAATTTTATAAAACGAGAAATTAAATAAGTGGGTGATTAACAATTAAACACTTCCACCAATATAATAATTACACTAATTATACCGTCCTGAAAAACTTCAAATTATATAATATGGAATAAACGATGGTGATGATGGTAAACGAAACGACGAAAAAGTTCAAAATCAAATATTAAAGAATGAAATGATTTAAATTTTGTAATATTTCAAAATCCAACAAAATTCTAACTGACTCTAAAATTCAATTATAAAATATTCTCAGCTATTAGTGAAAACTGAACAAGAATTTATGAAGAATATTTTTATATTTACAAAAATTATTTTTCGGAACAAGAATTAATTTTTATTTTACCGGTAAATATAGCAATATCCAAAGCACAAGTTAGGTAGCAATGAAGATTTGTATGGAGATATTTATGTATATAAGTACGGTATTTTAACTTAAAAAAATATTGTCATTTAAAAACTATAACACTTCAAAATCCAATTTTTTTCTATGAATTGCTATATTTTGTCTGGTGCATAGCGAAGAAATTACGAAATAATTCTAATTAGCTATTTTACAATTAAATAATTATCATACTTTTCTAATTTAAAATTGCTCTTTCAAAATTCTCCACCAATCATTTGATTTTATTAGAACGTTATTTAAAATGAAATTCACCCTAAAAATAAAATGAAACACCTTGAGATTGCATTTCATCTACACAAATAAAAACAGGCAATTTTTGAACTAATTAAATTAAAATTAATTGTTTCCAATATTCAATTTTTAATTAATTGTCTCAAATATTCAATTTTTATTTAATTGCTTCAAATATTCAATATTTCATTATTTGTTTCAATTATTCTTAATATCATTGAATTGTGGGATTTAGCCCACGTGGATATTTCTCAAAATTATTACAATTTAAACTGGTTGCAAGAAAGAGATGTTCTTGCTGCTAAAAATGAAGACATCCATGAAATAACGAAACAAATTCTTACCATGTTACCAGGCCGAGAGTCACTGGATGCAAATTTTCTGATATATTAGATTTCGATGAATTCTTCAATTAACCACCAGAATTGTTGAACTAACTTGGTCCGGCTAGATTGCCATCACATCGTCTTTTCTTTAGAATGACAAGTAATAATAATTTTAGTAATTAGAATAATTTAATAATTAGAATAATTTTACTAATTTTCAGATTTTTCCTCAAATAGTTTTTATATGAGGCGTAACCAAAAATTGCGAAAAGAATTTCTACTTATTTTTAGCTAAATAAAAACCGTACTTTTGCTTGCAAAAATAGTTTTAAAACTTATATTAGTAATCGCTTTTTATTGTTTTTTAACAACTTCTTAATTTTCACAAATAAAAATATAAATAAAAAATTTTCTCACTATTTATTATTTTTAATTTGATGCATTATTTATTATTTTTAATTAAATAATAAAATCCTAATTTCTTTTTTAATTAAATTTTTTTTTTTAATAAAATTAGTGGTAGAATAAAATTAAATATTCTGAAACTAAATTAGTTAAAAAAAAATTCCTCTGCTATCATTGATATATACTAAATTATTTGTAAATAAATTGATTGAAAGAGATTAAAAATATTTTTATTTGTTTTTAGAAATATTTTAAAAATTAAAAATTGCAACAAAATATTCGTGATTGAAATAGCCTTTTATTTTTGTTATAAAGTTTTCTATTAAAATTTCTTTTTCGGAAAATGTTCTCTGAATTTCTTTGTGGGTTTCTTTTAATTAAATTTAACAATATAAAAAAAAAATTTCAATGAAACTTTGAAACCGGTCAGCGCCGAATGATAACTAATACTTTTAAATAAGTTTAACGAAATATTTTTAAAGGATATATCCTAAATATGGATTTTGTTTCGTGTAATTTGAATACAGTGCCTAACAAATGTTTTCGCATGCGTATAATTCTCATTATAAGAAAATATTAAAAAAATAACTAAAAATTTCAAAAATATCAATATGGAAAGAACAAAAAGTGTTTCTACTTAATACAATAAAGTTTATTAAATATTTTTTTTAATTTTTAAAAGTTTTAAAAAATATTTTTAACCCTAAATTTTCATATACGATTTAGTCTGGTAATAAATTTGACTACTTTACATTATTTTCTATCGCGATTAAGACATTTTTGCAAACACAGTTTTCCATATTAAAAAAATCGTCTTTTCAGAATAACGAATCATTTATTTCTATAATTGTAATATTCCCATAACGAGCAGTTATTATGTTATAATTATAACTTTCTGCCCTCGAAAATTAATTATTAATTTTAAACTTGAAAAAGGTTATTTAATTAATTTATTTAATCGTATAACTTTTTCAAAAATAACAATTTTAAAATAAATTTTTTAAGTTTTTCAAAAGTTTTTTTTTTTCATAAAGCGTTATAAACAGCAATCAGAATCAAATATCCAAGGTAGAATGTTTATAATTGTTGCCTTGATAGAATTTGGAGTATTTTTTGTAGACCAAAATGTTTTATTGATAATTTCAAATGTTCACTCGATGCAATATGCATTTATCGAGTCGTGGTATTATCAAAAAATTCAAACTTACCAACTTAAGTAGATGGCATGGATTCCTATAGCATAACTCCTTAATTTCCATTACTTTACCTTAAAGAATCCAAATCCAATCTTTACATTAATAAAGAATTTTTTTTTTTCTTGGCATTAGGCTTGACTGATCGAGTTATTCTTTGAACTGTTATTATACTTACACATACTCCATAACATCATTGCGATTCTGTTGTAATTTTTTTTAATATAAAAAATATTACTAAGTTATTTGGTATAAATCGAAATTCTTTTCGCGTTATTATCGTTTGAAATTTATTTCTATATCTTTTCTTGATATTTTAACGTGAATTATACACATGGAAAACATTTTATGAGATTATTTTGAATTAAAAATATTCAAGCTGCACGAATATTCTGCTAATAATGTTTCACAAAATTCGTGACTATTTTGTATTCTAATTTAAATCATTTCACTTTTGGAATGAAAACTTTTATTCAGAAAAAAAAATTTGCATATCATCCAAATTTGCAATGCCAAAACAGTTTTTCTTTATTTCCTTACAAAATTCTTAAACCATCATTTAATATCATTTTATTATTATTTATTATTACCGTTTTATTATTATCTTTATTAACTAGGTTTATATGATCTTTTTCGAATATTTCCTTTCCAAACATTTTTGCTGCAAAAAATCTAAATTAACTATATGACACCGTGATTCTTAATAATTTTTGACGTATTTCATAAAATATATAAACTCTAATTTGCAAAATCTTACATGATTAATTCATTATTTTTAGTGTTCTCTAAATATTGATATAATGGAAAATCTGCATTTATTGCTATAATTTGGCGACAGCAGACGATAACGAAAGTGGAAAGTATTCTAAACGAAAACAGCATTCTATTAAAACCACTCTCCCTTCCCTGCGTAAATAGTTGCTTTGCAAGCATAAATCTTCTTTTTCGGCCAGTGCTCTCTGTCACTTATTTTATTATTCAGGTGTGAAAGTCAAATCTTGAGACATGTTCGAAAACAAAAATAAAGAAAAAAAGAAATCGATTTTTTCCGAACTGCTCATATCCAATCCGAAAGGTGGAGCTGCGATCTTTTTCCGCGCCAAAATAGCGCTAAAAATTATTCCATAATGGCGTCTTAAACTCTGGCGACGAGGTTGCAGTAGTGATATGGCCTGGAGATTTCTCTGAGGGAGGCAGCTTATTATAATTTTTGGAAGCGCAAACAAGAGAAGATGGCTCCGTCTTTGATTTGGGTGACATTTTGCACGTGTGTTGTGTTCTGCGCCGCTTCTCCTACGAGACGGCAATTTGTTTCAATTACCGAAACCACGTCTTCGGAACCAGCTGCAGTTGTGACGAACGACGGAACGGCTTGGGACGATAATGATGATTTCGATTTAGACAGTAAGTTAAAAACTTTTGTTCTAACAAATGTTTCTAAAAAATTCTATTTAATACCGGTGTAAAGTAAAAATTAAATGACTACTTATTTTTTATTTATACTTATAAATTCTAATTAATAGGAAAATCTTTTTCCATAGAAAATTTTTTTAAAAAAAGTTCGAAAAATAAAAAAAATTTTGTAATTCCTTTTAATAAAAACACAAAATAAGACATTTACGTATCTATGAATTTTTACGTATCTATGAATTGTATTTTAATGCGGGAATTGTTGGTATTTTATTATAAAAGTAATCAAATGTTGAAACAGAACTAGCTGTTGCGCGCTTGTACTATATTTGATAAATTTTGCATTGTATTTGTACATCTTTTTTGAATTTTATACATCTTGTTATATAAAAGTAAAATAAAATGCTGAAATTTTTTAATTTTCTTGGTTAAAAAAATATAAAATTTTATTGCAAAAAAATTTTTCCATAATTTTATGAAATTACTTGTTGAGAATATAATGCATGTTTAGCATTTCAAAATTGTTTTTTTTTTTTTCTTAAAATATATTTTTAAAGGGATTTTTTTAATCGATAAAGAAATTTCAATATTTGTTTAAAATAAGTAGAACCTAACAACAATAAAAATAATTATTATTTGCTACAATTATATGTATAATCACTATTTAGAGTTCCATTGATAAATAATTCGATAAATTCGTAAATGTATTAAAAAATGTCAGCATTCGATGAATAGGCTAAATATAAAAATTGTCTTTAACTATTTATCTTTTTTATTTATTAGTAATAATAACTCGTTGGACGTCAATAAATAATATATCTTACATTGCATAAAGAAAAATCCGGGAGAAGTTTGCTAAACTGAATGCTTTAATGAATTACTTTCTTAATGAATTACTTTCTTTCTTTAATGAATTACTTAGAAATTGAATTACTTTCATATTTTTTTCTAGAATATTCATGTATACAAAAAAAAAAGCAGCGTTACATCTATTTAATAGTGTTACAACTATTTAATTATATAAAAGAACTTTTATTTGAAAGAATAAGTGAAAGATTCAATTCAAATTTAAAAATAAGAACAAAAATAAATAATAACAGTTTCTCTATATAAGCCAAGAATTTTTACAACTTTTCTAAAACTAAATTACTGCTGTCAGCTTTTTTACCGATACACTAATCTCTAACGTAGGTTATTTTCTGTTAATCAGGTGCAATCATCACCAAATATTACTAACTATAACACGTTTTTGTTTCTTTTTATATTTTTTAAGATTATTTAAATAAAATAATAATAGTAATTTTAAATGAAATGTGTTATTCATTCCATGAAAACTTTATTTTTAAAACTTTTATTTTTAAATTGTTTTTTTTTATTTTTCCGTTTGTTGCGCTGTTGCCAAAACGAAAAAATCTGATGGTAAAATATGCACCCGGCTAACATGAAAGTTAAAAAAAAAAATTGCTATTTCTGTTAATTCAAAACATACTTTTTCCATTCCCGAATTTGTTTTTCTTTTACGGAGATTGCAGCAACCATACTGTTAGAATTTTCAGTAAATACGATCACCCGGTATAAGAATTTCTCTACCACTCGTGTTTCAGCATTCTGGCCATTGGTACCATAGACTTCAGGTTCGAAACCTGAACGGATGGTGGTGGCATGGATGTTTGTTAGTGGTTCGGAATCCACATTAAACTGTAGGTCCCGGTCTAATTAGCCTAAGTGTGCAAAAAATGACCATAGAGCTACAAACCAAACCTCTCATCTTTCAGACAAAAAATAAATTGGCAGAGAAAATAAGACTAGCACAGATAACATACATCGTTTACAAGAAAACAACTGAAAGAAAACAGTGTGCTAACTTCAGATCGATTTACCAGAGTTATAAATATCATCGTTAATGTCAGGCGTTTTACTTCAAATCGATTTGATTGGAAAATATTCCATCTGTTATACCTGCTTGGCAAAATTTTAGCCTTCATGGCAACATATTTTTTGGACTTTGCAGGATTTGTTTTTTCAATTCGACTTATACATGGGATTTGAATGGTAAATCTTTTGAAAAAACGTGCTCTTGGTTTATACACGGTTTGCTTTTATTTGGAAATGTACGGTATATTAATTTTGAAATATGAAGAAAATACGAAAAGCTGAAATATATACTAGTTGACAATTCTGCTAACCTTAAGCGAAGATAATAGATTTTCAACATTCTGTTAACCATCTCATGTGGTTGGTCGCTTTCAATATATTTTTTTTTTGTTCTAATGCAGCAGGCAAACACTCAGACACTTGTCTTTAATGCCTTAAGGCAAGCGCTGCACGGACGTGGAGCAACATTACCCTCGTAACACTCTACGATCATGTTAGACCGGGACCTACGGTTTAAAGTGGATTCGAACCACTAAACATCCATGGCACCGCCGGGATTCGAACCCGAAACCTGTGGTACCGAGCGCCAGAGGCTTTCAATATATATATATATATATTGAATAGAATGATTCTTAAAAACTTCTTAAAAGAATTGTAATTATTTTTACAAGAATATTTTTAATAAGATTACATTTTTTGTTCTTATAAAATTCTGTTCTTAAAAATTTTAGAGTGATTTAAAAAATATCAATCTTTAGAATAACCGATTAGTATAAGATATTGGGTGACTATTTATTTTTGACGATAATATACAAAAGTATATTAAGTATTACTGTTTTAAATTAATTTTCTACAAATTAAAAAAATATTTTGAAATATTTTTTATAGAATAATATATTTTATACATAATTTTATTATTCTATTTTTGTGAAATCTTTCTGATTGACTGTGAAGATTAGCTTATAATGGATGAAGTTATTGATTATTATCGAAAAAAAAAATAAAAGTTTGTATCGTAGTAGTAAATTTTACTTGATTCGTCGTTTTAAATTTTCAAACACATTTTCTAAGAAACAAGAACAAGCAAAATTTATTTTTGTATCTTTTGAATTGTTGTTTATTTTTTCCGTTATACTTAATGGGAAGAGGTATATTATATATTATCTTTTTTCCATTCTTAAATCTGAAAAAATGCATTAAAAATTTTAAAAAATGAAAACTGCTAGATATTTTAAATATCTCACCAACATGATTTAACTGCCTTAATAAATTATCCTTCCAAATAAAATTAAGTGAAACGCGGAAAAAACATCATTTTGAATGCATTTTATTTTTTTCTAAATGTATTAAAATTAAGAGCTGATTTAATTAAGATGTGAAAAAATAAAATTATATTATTGAGTCAGTAAATTTATTTTTTTAATTCTATCTCGCTTATAAAGATTATTTGAAGTATGACGCTGAATAAATAATATATTAGTTATAATTCATTCATTTTTAAATGAGTAAGAATAATTAAATTTCATTTTTACTTTCTGTTAAATATATGACAAATTGAATTATCGAATGTGTTCTACATTTAACATCATTATATTCAATTACCTAATTATAATAACCAAAGATATTTTAATAACCAGATAATTTCGATTTTTTATATATTTTTTTTTCAAATTTATATTGATGTATTATTTTAGTTAAATAACTTATTTTAAGGAATCCACTGACAGAATGGGTAATAAAAAAGAAAAGGAGGATAAATTGTTAAAAAAATATACAAGTTTTTAAAGAAAGACTATATATACTTTTATAAAGAATGTACTTTCATATGATTTATTTTGAATAAATATTTAGGAAATTAAATAGATTTTTATAACTTTAATTGCAGAGAAAATTGTCAGTCGACAAAATACAGAAAAAGTATTTAAATTTTTTTTTCATTGTACAAATAAATAAAAATATTAAGCATTACATTAAATTAAAATTGAAAAAACAAGTAATATAAAAACAAATTTTTTTAAGTCAATTCCTTTTTTTTTTTTTTTCACTATATTGCAGAAAGTCCTTCATAAATAATTTTCATTCATTTTTTTTTAAGTTTATCTAGCGCCATCTATTAGTAGATACATGCAACTTAAATGTAAAAAAAACTAAAATTAATTAATTAAACTTAATTACTGAATTAATATTTGAAAAAACTGCTTTAACATCAAGTGTCATCCACTACAAGTTAAAAGAAATTTATTTGAACTTGAGTGGATGAATAAGAAGTATTTTATTAACGACTGAAAATTTGAACAAGATATATATGAGTGTGAACTAAAAGAAGGAATTGAAAAAACAGTTCATTATCAAAAAATTAAAATTCAATCCTTTTCAATCTTATACGATTCGAAAGTCTTTTCATAACTTAAAATATTTTTATATATTTAAATATACTTACAAAAAATCATCTATATACATTTAAAGAATGAAAAAAAGTTAATCGAATTCATTTGATGTAATTTATTATTTCTATTTAATTAAGTATATTTGATACAAAATAATTATTTTAGAATAAACCGAATGTATATGAAACTTAAAAGATCACATTTTAAAAAAATATGTTCTTTATTCTTCTTAATAAGTTTTTTTTTTTTCCTTTTTGTATGTTATAACAGTGTAAGTATTGCATGTAAGCATTGTTAACATACACCAAGAAAATACCGTAAAAAACTGTATCATAATTGCTAACAAATTGTATAATGTTTTTTCACGGAATAATCTGCCAGCTAAGTCTGTCCAATGTTAAAAACCACTCGAGTGTGTTAAGTGTATGAGAAATTTTAAAACCTCTATTGTAATCTTCTTATGGTTTGTTGATTAAAACAAATATTATCATATCCATTGTCAGAGAATAATCTCCATAATTTTTCTTTTAAAAACCAGCTGCTTAAGAGAGGGTATTGTTGGAGGTTTTTTTGTAAAAAAAAAAAAAAAGAACTGTAAAAGAAAGCAAAAAATGGATTTAATTAAAAAAAAAAATTTTTTTTTTTTAACTTATGATTTTAATTTTTAGATAAGCTAATTCATGAATAATATGCTGAGTTTTTTCAATAATCCTTTTACCTAAGCTTCACAGATATACTTAAAATATTCATTTATAATATGAATGTATTTGCTAAATTTAAACAAAAATAGCAGCTGAACTTATGTTTATTTTGTTATTATTTATTATTTTTAATGTTTTCTTTAAACATAAATTAATGAAATTTGTGGATGGTTACAAAAAAAAAAAAAAAAAAAAAGATTTTATAATATATTCAATAGAGTGAATTAAGTATAATATTTTATCGAATATTCCAAAATTATAAATATATACCATGCATTTAATATAAAAAGAAAGAAAAGAATACGTCTTAAATTCTATAAACTTTTATAAGAAAATCGAAATTTCTATTCAAATATTTTAATTACATATTTGAAAGGCTGGTCCCTGTAAACATAATAAAATTGTTATTGAAATTTATTAGAACCATAATTTAGAAAACGATGTAAACAAGAATTTACAGATATTCTCGTATACATGTATTAGGTACCTAAAATTTTCTATATTTTAATTATACAAGATAAAGAAATAGTGAAGAAAACAAAGTAAAATTTAAATACAATGTCTCCCAAAGTGTTCGCACACTTAAAAATGTGTAGAAAACGAGCTGAATTCGATTATAAAAAGTCCAATATTTTTTCATATCTTCATGTAATACTGAATAAATGCAAGGAGGTAAAGAAGGAACACGTCACAAAAATTTGAAATTTACCGTGTAAGAATTTTTCTTCTTACTCATCTTTCAGACAAAAAAATTAAAATGGCACAAAAAATAAGACTAGTACCGATACCACAAATTGTATAAAAGAAAATAATAGAATAAAAATAATGTGCTAGCTTCAGATAAGTTAACCAGAATCAAAATTGCATAGGCGTTTTATTTTATAGCAATTTGATTGGTAAATAATTCACCCGTTTCACCTGCTGGCCCTCAGGGGACAAGTTTAAACATTACAGGATTTTTTTTTTTTTTTTTTTAGGCTTATATGTGGGTTTTGAATTTGGAGAAAAACCACACTTTTGGCTCAAATTTGTAAATACACAGTATTTTATAAAAATGATCAACTTGAAACTGCTATAGAAATCTCGTATTATGTGAAAATTTCCCTAATTCTTGAATTAGATTGATACGAAGGTGTGTTGTAGGTATTTCGTATTATAAGAATTTTATTAAGAATTTTTTCAATTCTTGAATCACATTTGTGCGAATACATGTGCTATGAGAGGATTTTCTGTATGAAAAAAAATCAGATTTACTCCAATAATCGTTGATCTAATGGTTGGATCTATAGATTTTATCTTTCATGTAATAAAATATCCCCCACCTTTTCCATTGGAGAATTGGTCTTCTCTGAAACAATACCTTGTTCCAAGAGGAGGTTTTCCCCATGCAACCTGTTGCCCATGGTTACTTATTTTCTCATCGATTTCATCCCCTTAGGAACTTTATGGAATGATGTCCACGTAAAACCGCCTTTCACAGCGGAAGGTACCCATCTCCTTTCTGCCGCACGTGGCACATTTTCCGATCGATACTTCTGGCTGTCTTTTTGTCATTTATTTCAATAATAGGATGAGGGATAACACAAAAGAGTAGGCGCATTTCTACCAACGACGGCAGTTTTGTTCCCAATATATCCCCTATTACGGTGTAGTAGTAGAATTGCTGATTGCTCGTTTAGTGTTGTCGACCTTTTAAATGATGCCCTGTGAATGTTTTATTGGTGTTCGTTTGATAATTCGTGTAAAAGATGTCCCTGGTGGGATTGTTGGAACATTTAAAAAGGGGTAATGTACAGATAATCACACATATTAGGTTGAAAAAGTTCCAAAAACCCATCTGTTTGAAAAGAAACAAAGAAATAGTTCAAATAACTGGATTAGTTTGCAATATTTATTTGTTAAATATGGAAGTCAAAACTAACTTCTATCAAAAAAATAATTAACATTTGTTTTAAAAAAATTCTATTGTTCTATTCTGAAAATATTTAGTCCATGTTAGTGACAAAGGGAAATGTTAAATATCTTTAATGCTTGTCAAATAAAATGATTTTAATACATTTTAAATCAATAAGCAGATTTAAAAAAACATGCTTTCAAATGATAATAAAAGGGGGTCTGTTATTAAAAAAAGAAATTCTTGCCATTTGTTGTACAGTAATTTTCCTGTTTCTTAAAACTTTTTGGTGGACATAAAATTTTTCTTCAATTCTTGAACAATCTTAATGTAAAGTCCACTTATATAAAGTGTACACTTCAATTTTGAGTATGAAATCTTCTCTCTTCTAGAAAATTCATATTGTGAGAAAGTTACCTGTATAATTTATAGATTTATTTAAATATTTCATTCATTCATTCTGTCATAATATATTTATTAGGATCATTTTCCATTCAAAATTTCTTGCTCAGCAATATTTTAACATTCCTAATTATAACCATAATGAAACTAAATTCCTAAATACCTCAAAAAAGAATTTAAAGAAATTAATTAAAAAAAAGGCTGGAAATTAGAAAAAAATTATAAAATTTTGCTAAACCTAAATAGTGATACATTAACTATTTAATAATCAATTCCTTTGTCTCAAAAATGTAACAATTCTTGTGTGAATAAATAAATATCATAAATAATATGTGGAATAAATTACATAAATAAAAAATATATATACAAAAAATAATCGGCTGAACCGATATACAGGTTACCCATAAAATTTAGAATTTAATATGAGAATAAAACACATAACAGCAAACTTAAAAATAAAAAGCTATAGAGTTCCAAACAATTTTCTGTTCTTGAAAAAATCTCATTTTCACTTTGAAATAACATGGTCTTTGCTTTCACCAGAAAATCTTTTAAGAACAGTTTGCATAATTATATAATTATTAGTTCGTGAAAGAAATTTAAATAAATATTATGTATAAAAAAGCTCTTGGAAAAAAAGTTAAAATATTATGTAAGAATAAAGCTCGCGTGAGTAATTTAAATAAACCATTAAGAGTAACTCGTTAAAGAAATTTAAATAAACCAATAAGAATAGCTCATGAAAAAAATTTAAATATACCAATAAGAATAGCTCGTGGAAGAAATTATAAAAAATTAACCAATAAGAAATGTTGAAAGTGTTTAAGGACAAAAAATTTATTTAGGAAACGAAAAACTTTGCTCACATTGAAAACACTGCTGAAACATTACCCATAATTTTATAGGTAGTTATCATTATATGTTATACCATCACTAATAATAAAATTACCCATAATTTTATGAATAATAAATAATAAACTTGAATAATATGCATCATAATTAATAAAAAAATTTTATTTAAAAATTTTTTCGAATGCAGCAAAAAATATTAAAAACGTTCTGATATTTTGCTGTAATCCATCATTTCTTATCTCAATATTTAAATCATTTGTAGTTGTCCATTAAATATCTATAAAAATCTCCTCACACATACTACTTTCCTTAAAGATTATTTATGTATTAAGCTGTTTTACGCGATATTTGACAGACAGACTAAAAATTATAATTAAAGTAATTCACGAAAAATTTATATACCACAGAAAATAATTGTCCTCTATTAAAGGGCATCATATTAATTCAAATGTCCTTTTAGCTCATCATTTATTAAACCTATCATTATGTATTCATGATGTTAACGAACCATGAATAAAGAATAACATCACCTAAATAATTTATGATATGCATTATGACAAACAGTTTGACGTATTTAATTCCACTTGTTTATTGTTAGTAAATTCCTCCATTCCTTTTTTTTTTTGCTTAGCAAATGGACATTTCGATTATGCAATTTTCTTCGGTGATGAGATTAAATACATGAAAAAAAGAGACATTTAGAATTTATCATTTAACTCCTTCCTTATAACTCAGTCATTTGTTCTCAAGGTCACGGGACTCGCCCTCTCGCCAAGTACACGGTCGCAGAAAGAAGAAACTGCCAGCAGCAAAACACGCTTTCATTAATTTTTTTTGCTTTGTTTGATTTGCTGTTTCGCTCCAGTAAACCAAAAAGAGAAAGCCAAAGTGAAGAACATACTCAAACTTGGCTCCATTCCCAAATATAGGTTGCTGTTATTGTCGTCGGTGATTCTTTTTTTTTTTTTTTTTAGTCAACCAACTGTTCTTTTTTAGAATTATGTTTTTTAATAAAAAAAATAAATAAATAAAATTCAGTTGATGGTTTTTCGCTAGAAATGATGCTTAGAATACCTCTCAACTCTATTATGAAGTGAACAAAAAAAATTCGATTTACCAAAAAAATTTTGACATCTGTTTTAACTCGAAGAAACAAAATGGCGTTGATAAATCACTTTTCGAGAACTTTATTTATATTTTTTAGAAGAGGCTTTTGGAATCTTTTAATCTTTTTTTCTGTTTATAAGCACTGCTATATTTGTTTTTGAGTAAACTAGATTTTAAGTACATCCTTGTAATCTGTTCTTAAGACGAAATCGTTTGACAATTACGTAATATTTGTTTTCGTTTTAAGAAACTGCCAAACGAAGTAGTTGCCAATATTTTTTAAAAAAATTATTTCTACTCTTAATTTTGTTCAGCAATGGTTAATTAAAAATCTATTCCTATCTTCCTCCAAAAGTTTGAATGATTGCTTTTTAATTATTTCTAAAAAATTTTATTATACGGTCTGCTTACATTTTTAGTGCTTTTACGCTTAATATTAAGCATCATAATTTTTTAATTTTTCTTAACCCACTTGGTAGACAGAAACGTCTAGACCAACGCCAAGAACTGGTATGGTCTCATGGAAGGAGGGAAAGGGAGGTAGACAACTTCTGTATCACCCGTAGGTAGAAGTCTGACTTGGTTCCATGACGCTGAAGAAGGAGGGCTTTTAGGGAGACAACACCGCTTTTACGTATCGTATGGAAGAAAACCTGGAAAACTCATATCAGATAGTCCGACTCACAAGGCAAGATGCTGACATCTCAAACGTCATCGAGTCTCGTCGTTTTTTGAATCAATGTCTACAACAAAGCTGCCAGCGTATTGAACCTCCTCCCTAATACTCAATGAGCGTTGCCACTGAGCCACGAGTTGGGCTCATAAATTTTATATTATTATTTACATCATTTTACAGAATTGCAAAAAACACTCCAAATGTTCCAACAAATTTTAATTATTCTATATTAGTAATGATTTAAATGTATAATTAATAAGTAATCAATCACTATAAATTTCGATTAATCCGATTATTTATTATATATCAATTTCAAAGTCGCCATAATCTAACATCTTTTGTAAAAATGTCCTCTTTAAACTGTAAGAATTATCTGTTTTTGAGAATTTATAAAAATATTGGCGGTTTTTTTTTTGGCGTTTATTAAAAGTAATAGTTAAACGTATAGTGAGGGCCATTATAAACAAATGCTCATATTTCTAGAATCTGTATTTTCTTTGATGTTTTTTCCCAGAATATTTTAATGTTTGTTTAGTATGCAATTTAAGTGCAACAAAAAGTAAGCGAATAAAAAATTTTATTATATCTTTTCTGTAAGTTTTTCAATAGATGAGAGGCAAAGGAAATATTTTATTAATAATATATTAATAATAATTTCACTTAAATAATCTATTTCTTTTAAGTATTATTTAAACAGTTGTTTTATATATTATATATCAATTTCAATTCCTTTATAAGTTCAATTTATATCCTTCTAATAACCATCTTTATAACATAAATAATAGCTAAATGGCTTTAAGCATTTCATTTTCAAATCATTTTAATGACATTTTAACTGAATATTCACAAAATGAAAAAAATGGGCTAAAGAGTTCTTTTGCGTTTGACTGGATTGAATCTTGATCAAATAGATGCAAAGAAGAATAAATTAGTACCGAAAGCACTTCTTATGAAATTGCATCTAAATTGAAAGTAAAATAAAATCGAAGTTCAAAGATTAGTTAGAATTAAAATCATTACTTATGGAGATATATTTTCTGAATTTAATAGAAAATAGCGTGTTTCAAAATTTCTTTCTTTCCTTTTTTTTCAAAATAAAAGAAAATTAAAAAAAAAAAGAGCAAAAAGTTAATCATTTTCACTGTTTCTTTCTCAAATAATGGAAAAATTGGTAACTGATTTCATTATTTTCCAACTCGTTTCATTTTCATTACTTTCGAAAATATTAACAAAATCGAATTTTTCCATTCATCAATCATATTTCCTGCAGTTTTCAATTTATTTCAGATGCATGTTTTTAAACTTGAAAAATGAATTCGTAAAAAGAATTGATTTTCGATTTTTGCTACTTCCATTACTTTTAGGTCTTGAATAATTGTTTTCAGATCTCCTTGTTCGTTTTATAAAATGTTAAAAGTATTTAAACTTCTAGAAGTTCTGTTATTTACTGAAATGTACAGTTTCATAAAATTATTCAATTAATTTCAACGTAATCTATGTCAACTGATTTACGTAAATTTGTTTTTGTTTTTAGGAGAGAACATTCTTTAATATTTCTTAAATATTCTCATAAGTTTCATGGCAAATTTTACAAGCACTTTTAGTGTACAACTTTGAAATTTAAAAAAAAAAAATTCATAAATATAAAAAAAGCAAAATTTGTAGAACAGTAAAAAAAAAAAAGTTTTCCAATTAATCTTATAAAGTAGTAATAATAAATTTTAGACTTTTATAAATTCGTTAACTCACTTTCATTCTTTATTGTATTTTAATACCATATCATCAATGCCCTCAAGCTCTTGTCTTTTCCTTAAAGTAAATTAGTTGTTGTTTTTTAATCACACTTCGGTAGAGCAACATCTTGGCCAAGTCCAAGAACTTGTTGGTTTTTTATAAAGGACGAAAAAAATTTTAGACTGGCACTTTATTGTGAAGTCTGACTTGGCTCCGTGTTGCTGAAGATCATAAGGGTAGTGCCTTCCGGGAGAACCTTAGTGGAATTACCCTCGCATTTGCGTAGCGTATGGGAGTAAACCCGGAAAACTCCCAACAGGTAGACCGACAAAAGAGGCCACATGCCGAACATCACAAATGCCGTCGAGTTTCCTCGTTTTGAAACATGTCTACACCAAAGCCGCCAGAGTATTGAACCTCCGCCCTGATGCTCACAAGATGCGCGCCAGTGAGCCATGAGTCGGGCTTGTAAATTAGTAAGGCCAGTCATGAAAGAAAATATAAAATGTTCATTAAATTTAACAAAACCTACAGTTTAACGTGGATTTCGAACCTGAAGCCTGGGATACCAAAGACCAGAGCGCTTGCCACTTCGCCTACCAGGCCGCAACACAACGGAAAAAATTTAAAAGTTTAAGAACCAAATAACATATAACTATAATAATTAAACAATTTGTACTAAAATTACCTTTTTAACTGAAAAAAATTAATATTGAATGAAAATTCAATGTTCTTCTTTGGGAATTACATCTAGGTTATTATGAGTGAAATAACAGATATAAAAAAATGATGAAGCATTATTAAAAATTCTCTGTAAATTATTCTTAGGATCACTATTTTATACCCTCATATTGAATTCGATTCGAATATAACATGCGTTGTTCCGGTGTCCACTTATCAAGGTTATTTTTTTTTTTTAACTGTGCTGTGTTATCACAAGGAGGAAAAATGATTAGGTTGTGTTCGTGCTCTATTCCGTTCTTCATCAGAAAGAAAAAAAAAGGAACCAGGAATCTGTTCTATTTCTGTTCTTTTATTTCTATAAAAAGTAATCATGCGTAACACGTTTATTTATTTTGAAAAGTATTCTAGGTTATTAAATTTTTTATTGTGTGTGCATGATCTGTAAAATCGTAGAAAAATTATAGGGATTGTAATAAAAATTTTTATAAAACATTTTTAAAAAGTATTTGTTACATAAATATATTGAGTGTTCGCTGAATATCTGTATAATTAAACGAATTCAGACGAGTTACTCTCATTCGAAATCATATGTTTTTTTTTTTTTTTTTTGGTATATGACCTTTGAAACCCTTTGTATGTTGTGAATTTGAATAAAGGTTAATTCAGCTGTTATCCTTATTGGAAAAAATACTTTTAAATTAATTTAACCTATACAGCATATCTAATGTAAAGAACTGAACAGTCCAAGCTTGTTCAAGACACTCTGTATCTGACACTCTACTCGATTATAATTAAATCTATACAGTGACTGCAACGCTTCTTTCTAATGAGAATCGACTCGTTTGCTAGTTAGTCATGCTAGCATCGGATTTCGAATAGGATACATTTGACGATGTGAATAAGCAATATATATATGTATGTATAATACACTTCGTATTATATTATATTATATTATATATTATATATATTATGTATATATATTGCTATATATATATATATATATATACACTCAAGAGCCAAAACATTATGACCATCCCTACATTTTGCAATGAACTGGCCTGGATGACGTGGAACGCATGTGATCAGGTGGAAGTGGTATTTAACTGCTTCTGGAGAGTCTGAAGAATCATTCTGTTTCAGGTTGGAGCTGTATTGTGCGCAAAAAGGTGGGCCAACTCGTTATTGACAGGTGGTCATAATGTTTTGGCTCTTGAGTGTATATCATGTTATATATTTATTATGTTATGTTATTCTATAATACACTTCGTTGTGTATTTCGTAACGTATAATGTAAACATTTTTTTTTTCTCGTTATGTACATAATTTGAATTCTATAAAAAATTTGAAAAACTACGGAAAATTTTTTTCGATGATAAATTTTTCTTCTGACTTATTTGTGAAGGAACCATGAACATTAAAAATTAGGAAAAATGTTGGAAATTTATAAAAAATTTAATATCTAAGTAATATAAAATATTATTAAATAGTTTCTGTAATTTTTTTTTTTTTAAAAAAGCATTGTAAACAGGAAAATTAAACATATCTTTCATATCTAGCAAAATTTTTAATCTTTTCTGAGAAATTCATTGAAAAGGCTAATACGTTTCTCACCAGTTTAGTGATAATTTAGTCTTACGTTTAGTTCATTAAATGTTATGTCTACATAAAAGTATAAGAACATCTTTCATAGTAAATCACACTAATAGGAATAATTTAAATAACAAAAATATTAATTTTTAAATATAAAAAAAAAAAATTAATTAATTAACAAAAAAAATTAATAATTTTAAATAAATAATAAACTAATAATAAAATAAATAACAAAACAAAAAAATAATAAATTTAAATAACAAAAATAAAAAAATGCTTAAACAATAATAATGAATTAACTAAAATAGCGATTATTCACATATAAGAAATTTTCGTAATATTATGAAGTCTTGTACTTATAAAGACTTTCTGGGCAATCATAGTACCTTACTTTAATTATGCCCTTTTTAGTTTTTATGAAACACCCATTCTATAGAAGGTTTTTAGAAGCTTCCAAATTCTGAGGCAAATGTTATTCCTATTGGTAGATAATGCTTGGGAAGCCAAATTAGAATCCAAACAGGGTGACAGCTTTGTTTGCCTTATCAACTTTTCATGTATAAATAGAGTAGGATACCAAATACGCTTCTTTAATCAAACATGAAGTGGTTTATAAATAGCATTTTAAGGGGTCAGTAATGTTTTCTGCGTTTGCGGATTGTTTTCTGCGTCAATATTGTTTCCTGCGTTTAATATAGTATTGATTTTAATTTAAGTTCTTTAGTGACGGCTTCAAACTGTTGAGCGACAAAAAAAATATGACCCCCTTAAAAAAAGTTTTATTGGCATAATTTCTAAAATACATTGCATATGATTGTCACTCATTAATAAAGTTGACATTTAAAGTCTCATTCTGTTTGTATTTAAGATTATTTAAATGCAACACTAATATTTTTTAAATGATACTAAAGTTACAAAAGATTTTCCATTGAATTGGATTGCGACTATTAATATTATCATATTATTTATATTAATATAAATATTAATGGATCGAAAATGTTTGACAGCGTTCGAGTTGGTGTGTATTCGGATCTCTTTATATTCTATGCTTTCCATGGTCTATTTCGGACCAATTTTGATGAAGAACTGAGGCAATTAGTGTTACAACAGAACAAATTAGTGTTAGAACAGTTCAGCTGAAAAACATAGTTATTTTTTCAGACTCCCTGTCAGCCATCCAAGCCATCACTGCACATAATGTCGTGGAATAAAAAATTATTGACTAATGCAGAAGAACTCTTGATCTTTTAGTTGTTTTGCAGTAGATCCCATCTTATGTAGGAATAGCTAGAAATTAATGGGCAGATAAATTAGCTAAAAAGGGATTGAAATTTCACAGTCAAATATTGGTGGGGTGCCATTTTCATCGATTTGTCAAAAATGCCGTGGAGAAATATTATGACATCAAATTATTAGAAGAAACTAAGATCCATCCCCTAGATCAGGGGTCTCCAAACTACGGCCTGCGGGTCAAATCCGGCCCGCCAGTGTCATCCATCCGGCCCGCGACAGCGAATAGCATATTGTTGCTAAATAAGTTGGATGAAAAAACACAGAATGATAATAACTCGATTTTATTTACTTGCTAGGTATAGCTTGATGGCAAGAATAATACGCAGAAAATTTAGCTTAAGCATAACACCTAACAAATAATTGAAATGAATCCCACTGACATTATAAACTAGTGAACATCCCGCGGTTACCCTCGGTAGTTATGTTGGGGTAAAGAGTATAGCATATGCATGTATATTGATGTTTTGAATGTTTTTTTCCAATGGCAGATTATGAACAGTTACAGAACAACGAAAAATAAAAAAGAACAGAGAAAACAACAAAACATGCTGCAACAGAGTTCATTAATCTAATGTTTTGAATGTATATATCCTGAATCAAACATATGATTTTTATCCTGAAAATCCCTCAGGAACGGAAAAGCTAAATGAACGCGAATGAAACCGTGGGGTATCCACTTGTAAAAAAATGCTAATGAGATTTATGTAATTGTAATTTTTTACTGACAATAGTGGATCAATTTTATTTGTACCAATTATTAAAAGGGATTTAAGATGCTCATCAGTTAATAAATCTATAAACATTCTTTGTGTACTTCATTTTGGAGAATGAAGCGAATTTAGCAAGCGTATGCTTGCTCAGAGCGCGTACTCGGCGACTAGTCTAGAAATTATAGATAATGGCAGAAAAATTAAAACTGTTTCGGCCCTCGGTACTTACTGGAGTAAAAAGTATGGACCGAAGGCTGAAAAGTTTGGAGACCCCTGCCCTAGATCCATCGCAGTAGCTGCTTCCGCCTGGAGACTGGACATGATTATCTTGCTAAACATCTACACAGCAATGGTATATATAACAGTCCTTCGTGTAACCAGAACTTTGAGATGGACAAAGATCATTTGCTAAGTTGTTCTTCATTGAATGAAAAACTTATACAGCAGATATTGACGGGTTAGGAAGTTAATGCAATTGTCGTCCAGCGTCTCATTTTCTTTATCTTTACGTAGTCACAGTTTTGATGTAATTATTGTCATCGTTATGAGTGACTGTTTTATTCTGATTTGTATTTCATCTTTATGCCCCAATTGCATGCATCTATGATGCATGATATAAAAATCAAGTGCTTTTGCAATTTTATTTGCAAAAGGCACTTGAACAATCAGGCTTCAGTCATTTGCAACAGTTATATATATATATATATATATGATTAATTTTATTTTATATATATATTAAATTAAAATTAAATAAGAAATAAAAGTAAAATAAAGCTCAATAGATTCGGATTTATTTAATCAATCAATAAAATTCGGTGCCAAAAGATGTTGAGGAAAATCCTTTTAGAAAAAACAAATATCATTATTGAAATCTGTATTCTTATATTAATAGTCTTATTTTGAAAATTTCATGTCACTCTCTAATAAACTATTCTTTAATTATGTATTATTTTCATAAAATAGTCGCTCTCAAATCTAGGTATTAAATTTCTTTCAATATGTGTAACCAACTTAAATATGCGATTTCCCTGATTTGCAAACTGTATTATTCTTTGCTTCTCGTATTTCCCAATTCGATGGATTTAATTTAAGCAATTGCTTCAAGCCGCCTATTACCAACAATTTTTAAGCCGCTAATTAAATCAGGAACGTAACCCCATCTTTTGCAATTAAAATGCACCCATGAATAATAACACCAGTAAAGTC
The DNA here is from genome assembly GCA_021605095.1 of Caerostris extrusa. NCBI lineage: Eukaryota > Metazoa > Arthropoda > Arachnida > Araneae > Araneidae > Caerostris > Caerostris extrusa. Next base: position 212,536 of record BPLR01005559.1, on the reverse strand, counting down.
TTTTAGCAACTCTTAAAATTCGCTCTCCAAGTTAGGATTAATTTTGCAAATTGCCGGTGTGTCTTGCATCTTTCAAATTAGCCGGAGTTTCCTTTTTCAAAGATAACGAGTTTAATCTGATAATTAACCCGCTTTGTAGCCCATTTTAGCAATTAATAAGCTGTTGTTCGCCATGTTATACCAGCTGTTATTTTTGAACCAGGTCGAATGTTGCGTTTTCATAACATTTGCTTAAGTTAAGATAAACTAATTTCTTATTCATTCGTTAAGCAAATGCAGATGGAATCCTGCATTTTAAAGGATGTCTTTGTGTGCAATGTAATGACTACTTCAGTGTTTTTCAGTCATATAAATCTTCGGTTCGTTTTGAACTTGAATATAATTCCAGCTGTGTTATTCATAGAAATAATGGCGAGTGATCATGAAGAATATATCATTGTTTTTCTTTCGCCGTATAGATATCAGTTTCAGTATCTTTAAAAAATAATTTTAAAGAAAATTATGATGAAACTTCGTGCAATTAGTGTTTATTTAATGAACATTTTCTGCATTGAAAAGAAATTATTAGATCAAATTAATTTTTTTAAAAAAAATGGAGTTTAATTTAGTGAAAATATTTAAAACTTCTTAAATCTGCAATCTATATATAACTTATTATTTTATGATAATGTTAAAAAATATTATTATTTTACTTTTGTAAGAGTCCAAATTATACTGTATAATTATTTAAAACAAATATTTGAAAAATTTTGAACGTAAAAGATCATTCTTATGATCTAAGCAACGAATAGTTTCAATAATTATATTTAAAATAATTTTTATACCATTTATTGTGCGTTTTTTTCATAATAATTTTAAACCTCCTTCCAAATAATTTTCCTGAAATCAGGTCATGTTTGCAATTCCCGAAATATATTGCATAATTATTTAAGATCAAATATTTGAAAAATCATGAACTTAAAGGATCATTCTTATGACCTAAGCAACGAATAGTTTCAATAATTATATTTAAAGTAAATTTGTAAACCAATTGTTTTGGCTTTTTTTTTTTCCAAAATAATTTTAAGCCTTCTTCGAAATAGTTTCCCTGAAATCAGGTCATCTTTCTATCATCTTTGCGTTGCCGAAATTCCAAAAATAAGCATATTTTAAAGAACTTACTCTTTTAAATGAAAAAGTTAAAAAGAAAATCAAAAGGAATTTTAAGATTTAATCAGCGTTTTTGGAATTATTAATATTCTTAGAAGATGGAAATCCTTATCTCTCGTAAAAATTATTTTTGAAGAAAAACACTTATTTCTTATCCATTGAATTCAATAAGAAATATTCTTATTGCAGTTAGTAGAACTTCTTTAATCAATTGATTCTTAAAATAAATTATCTGGGTTTTTTTTTTTTAAATTCTTGACTATTACAAATATTATATTCAAAAGTAAACAAATAAAATGAATAAATTTTTTTCTTATTTTAATAGAACTAGCAAAATTATTTAATGTTTAGTTTTTCTTAATTTCTCTTCAAATATGTGGAAATAATTTATATTTACTTTTTAATAAAGAATTAAATTTCTAAGAAGATATATAATATGAATCGTAAGAAATTTTTTAAATATGAGTTTTTTTCATGCCTTCATCAATATCTTTTTTAAATCAAAAAGTATTACTTTTATTTGAATATCTTTTGAAACAACAACTTAAACATTTTTTTTTTTTTCTTAAGAGTTCTATTTATTTTTTTTTAATTTTTTTTTATTGTGATTTTATTAAAAAAATAAATGATTGCAATAATGCTTTTAATTATTTTTTTTTTAAATTAATAGAAAAATTCTAGAGTAAATAATTATTCTGAAAGTTAAAATTCTTTTTATTAATAATATTTCATTAAAAGCATATAAACTAATTTAATTTTATAATTTTTTATTTAATTAACCGTTTAAATTAAAAAGATGAAATTTCGAAATATTTTTTAAAAAACGTAATTTATTTTATTTAATCTTTGTCAGTGATATTTTACTTTTTGCTTCGCAATTAAAGTGTTCGATCAACATTAATTATGTTTTATAATTAAACCAAGAGAAACAATTTATTTTTACAATTTTTTAGAATATTTTTACCTGATAAATTGTTTTGTGAAAAAAAGTTTAAAACTATATTAATCAAACAATGAAAATTTAATACATAAAAAAGAAAGATGATATAAATAAATTGTATTCACACTGTAAACCTCTTGGAGACACATATGCGTACGCATATTATTCTTTTAAATTTAAATTATTCTTACTGAAAATTTTTAATGTTTTAAAAGTACTTTTTATTGCAAATTCCTTCTACAGTAAAAACTGTAATTATTTTATTTTAAAAACATACTTATAAATATTGTAACGCTAAACGATATAAATACCTATTTTGAAAAAAATCCTCCAAAATGTCATGATAAAAATTATGATTTATCTAAACTTGAAGAAAACTATAAAAAGTTATAATTTAATTCATTTGAAAGGAGGACTGTATGCAACCCCTGAATGTTAAAAATCTTTTCATCATTTGTTATTTAATGAATGTCTTTTTTTGTTATATATATATGTACACCATTGTTAATTTTTTATTTACTGTTTTTCTGATTTTTCAAAAATAACAAAATACACTAAAACAAAACAATTTATATAAAACAAAGGATACAAAAACAATTTTTTTTATATAAAATAATAAACTTATAAAACAAAAAAGATACAAAAACAATTTTTTTGAAAAATCTTTGCTTCTGAAAATTGTAAGTCTGATTATGAACTTAAAAATGCATAAAATCTAAATCGTTTCTATGAACTTTAATGTAATAAGGAATCACAGGAAAAAGAGCAGAAGACGTTCACCCGTTCTTTTTTAAAAGATCAGATTACGAAACCAGAAGCACTCAACTTTCTGACATGAATGCGTCTGTCAACAACTGATAAGATGTGAAGTTGTGAATTTAACATAAAGTTACTCAGCTGTTACTAACCACTTACGGAGTTTAAAAATAGTTACAGCATGTGGTTTATCTCTGGCTTGTTTGAAGTTTCTTTACAATTCCTTTATCATCCTTATACAGTTGAAGTTAAAAGTGTTCAGTGTATTCGATTTTTTTTTTCTTTAAATTTTGGGAAGGAAATTACTTATTGTGGATTCAAAACGGATTGCTAATTTAAAAAATAAATTTCCAAAATATTTACAACATCGTTTTATTAAAAATAAAATTAAAAGTTAGATATTGTTAATGAATCTGCCAGTAGGCAGACCGTCTTGCCCCCATGGGGCTGTTGCTTCAATGAAGAAGATATTGTTAAAAATTTATATTAATACTATGAGAACCCAGCATGCGTTGAACTGCCAAAAAAAAAAAAAAAATGCGTTGTAGAAAATTACATACCGCGAATATATTCTCCAGGTTCCTATACATGTGCATACTAATTTTCATAGATATCGTTTGAACAGTATATAAGATGAAATGCTGCAGCACCATCTGGTGGCAAATAACAATAAAAGGGATAGCGCGAACCTATTTTCCATACTCAAATACATATTATTACCAATTTTCATTGCGTATAAAAGCTGATATACTGCAGCGCCATCTGGTAGCGGCTTAAACAAGGATGATAGCAAAAAACATTCTCCATGTTTTGTCAAACACACACAAAAATTTCATTAAAATCGGCCCGACCGTTTTGGGGGAGTTCAGTGACAAACACATATACGGAAGAATTATGCTGATTCCAGCACCACCTACCGGGTCCATTTTGAATCTAAACCATTCAGGGACCCACTCCAGCACACATAAGAAATTTCATCAAAATCGGTCCAGCCGTTTAAGAGGAGTTTAGTGACAAACACATGTACAGAAGAATTATATATATAAAGATTATGGGTTTTATTAAAAACCCTAGTTGTAGTGCACACTAGCTTGTGTACAAAACAAATATATTTTCGATTGCGCTGGTGACATGCCTTTAGTTACTGTTTTGCAAAACTACAATCAGCTAACAGTGATCTCGCTCTTCAGGCAGACTGTCTTGCTGAATTTCCTAGACTTGCTTCAATAAATCTGCCCGTTTCGAGGCAAATCCGCCTGTAAAACGCACTATTCTGATAAAAATGTTGACACGCCAATCCGTTAAAAGACGTTGACACAAATCGTTGACAGTGTTTTATATTATCATAAAAATATGGTTTGGTTTGTCGCTTTACGATCATTTTGTGCACACTTCAGGCTAATTAGACAGGGACCTACAGTTCAACGTGGATTCTGAATTACTAACAAACGTCCATACCACCGCCAGGATTCAAATCTGAAACATGTGGTACCAAAGGCTACAGCGCAAGCCAATTGGCCATCAGGCCACTATATCACCATAAAGAAAGCAGAGTAAAACAGCGCCAGAAAGTTCAGTACCATTTAAGTTAAAATCATTAATAAAAATTCGCCTCTTAATTTATCTACTAATTTCTTTAATATGACAGCTCTTTTCAGTTATACATTTTAAAATTATGTAATATTATTATTAAGAACTATTCAAAATATATTTTCTTCACGCTTTTAAATATCTAGTGATATTCAATATATTTTTATATTTATCATGTTTATTTATATAATTGATTTCCTTTAAAAAAAATGTTACATTGAAATTTACCTCAGAAATATTGTTAAACATTTTGATAAATAAGCCCAGTTTTATTATATCCGAACATCATTAAACTTCTCAGAAAAATCCATTTTTATGGTTTTCCTATTCCTATCTTTTACGGGTGGTGCACAATAATTTACTGCCTATGTCAGTCCGTTGTAATAATCAGTTGGAACATACACTCCTTAAAAACGGAAAACTTCTATTGATCAGAAATTCTTTATTTTTATGTCTGTGGCAACCGGTATTTATCGTTTGCTTCATGCACAATACGGCTGGCGAAGGTTAATGAAATGGTTACGAATTCATTTGTGCAGATAATGGAGTTAGTGCACCATAACAAAGTGTGGCCCATTGTGTTTATGACGTTTTCTGGGCGATATCTGGATTTCCGATATTGCTGAGATGCAACCTGCTTGGAAATTGTCCAATTTTTGTCGGGGAAGATGACTTTCGATCCACATTTTTTTTTCCTCCTTTTGTCGCAATTTCTCTGCCAGATGTTTTAGCCCATTTAGCCGCTCACTGTTATTTATAGATAAATGGGTTCATTTTGGCACCATTACATATTCAAATCTATTTTGCAATGAGGGAGAGTTGCTTTTTTATATAAGAGTTTTATTTGCGCCAAAATGGCAATTATTCAAACTTGTGTATGAATTACGTTTTATGCGCAGATTATGGTAGTTTCAAAGAAAAAGGATTTTGTTTGTGAGTGAAAGATGTAAAGTAATGATAGTTTATTATAAGTATATAATTTATAGCGGCTATTAAATGATACTTATTTTACTTTTTATACTTATTATAATAAAAATATTTTTTAAAAATATTTCTTTTTTTATCTATTTGTTAGGAAAATGGGATCATTTGATCTAAGATTTATTAGATATAACATCCACTTTTAAAATTTTCGATTTAAATTATTATTTTCATTCGAGTAATTTTTAGTATATTGGGTTATTAAATAATTGAATTTTCGATTGTAATAATTTTTGCATTTTAAATATAACACATCTCATAGTTAAATAATAATTAAATAATTGTCCAATAATATTCTACAAATTTATTTTAAAAAGGTTTTTTTTTTTCCACTTATTTTTGTGACAAATGTAGTTGGAATTATGAATTTTACATAATTAAATTTTGGATAGTAACAAATGTTACATTTTAAATATAACATTTCATAAGTAAATAATTGTAAAATAATATCCTGTAAATTTATTTTAAAAACTTCATTTTCTCGCTTATTTTTTGTGACAAATGTAGTTGGAATTTTAAGGGACTATTGCACAAATTGTCTTATAATTAAATTTTTAATAACTTTTTTTACGAATTAAAACAAAATGTAAAAAGATTCTTTATTCAGAACCTAATGTATAAATTTTTGTATTGGTAGAAAGATTCATCAATTACAATATTTCTGCAAGGCTCGAATTCAGCTCTAAGTTGACTAGATTGTCAAACACTCATGTGTTTATACCGGGTGTGAGTATACTGGGAGCCTGATGGTAGTGTGACTAGCGCTCTGATTCTGGGAGCCACAGGTTTCGTGTTCGAGACCCGGCGGTGCCAGGGTTGTTTGTAGTGATTCGGAATCCATTAAATCCATTTGATCCATTCGGAATCCATTGATTAAGTCCCTGTCTAATATGACTGTAGAGCGTTGGGCATAGGGGCTGACAAAGCTACCCCGTAAAAAAAAAGAAAAACATCTCCTGCTTCGAAATCTGCCTGTAGGCAACCGGCCTTGGCTCACCATGGGGCTCTTGCCCCAATGGAGAAGGGTTTGTGGAAATATGTTCCTCTACCTCTCCTTCCCTGATGTTGCTCATGTGAAATTCTAAAAAATAAATAAATAAAATGTATAATATTATATAATTTAAAAGTGACAATTAATAATTATAATTAAGTAAGTATAATAAAGTTAATATTTAAAAGTAACAATTAATATCTATATAATTTAAAAGTAAATTATAACTGAGGCCAATTGTCAATTTTCCAAAATGCAATTTTTAAATTTTCAATTTTGCCGTCCATTTTATTTTACAGTGATGATTGATAGAATAATAACTTAGATATAATTTATTTTAGTTAAAAAAAAAGTTGCTAGTTAATTGAAATTGAAATTGATTAAGTTGATTTTAAATTAGTTAAAAAAAAGGCCACATTCTTAGTATTTACTAATGATAATTAATACATTAGAGACATTTAAAAAGCTACTGAAGTAGTTAATATTAAGAATACTACTCCGAAATATTCATAAAAGTCATCACAATTTAATTTTGATATTAATTTTTTTGTGCAAAAAAAAAAAAAAAAATCAAAAGATAAATTCAATATTTTAAAGCTCAGTTTATAAAGTTAATTATTTTTCCTTAAAGAGAAAAACTATTAGGTATAAAAAAGAGCATTAAAAACTCTTTAAGCTCATTTTACGTAAACTTTCAACAAATTAAAATGTTGGTTTTTTTTTCCCCTTCCATTATCGTCATTTCATTTTTCCGTCCATTAAATCCTAAATTGTCTGGAGAGTTTCCATTTCAGAAATAAAAATAAGAGGATTTTCCATTTTTTTTTTTTTATTATTAATTCTGTCTATAAGCTTTTTAACTATTCATAAAGTAAAAATTTTCAAAAGTTTTTTTTTTTTTTTACCTTTCTCTTAGAATTTGCATATTTTCAAAAAGAACCTTTTTTTTTTTTTACAGTAGGTATATAAAAACTTTTAAAAGAGTAATATAATCCTATATTCCATTATGCTTTCAGAAATAAAATGTACTTATTTTGTCAATAGCAATAGCAATTGCATGTTTTGATAAAAATTTATTTTTAAATCCCTCATATTAATAAGTTTGTGTTGTCCTGTATTGGTATTCTTTATCCGTGCATTTTTAGTATTAACATAGGTTATATGACACGGTTTAAAATGGAATTTCACTTTTCTCAGTAAAATTGAATATATAGTATAAAGATGAGTAAGCCGTTTTATGAACTATACAAAAGAAACATATAAGAAAACTTAAATCGGTTTTAAGAAACAATTCGAGTTTATGCTAGGTATTTTATTTTGATGAGAAAATTAAAATGCATTTATTTAATTGAATATTAAAAAAATTTTACTGATAAATTGATCTGTTGTTCTAATGCAGCTGGCAATACAGACAGTTAATCCTTATGCCATAAGCAAGGGTTGCACTGCTGTTATTCATTTAGCACTAGCCAAGGGGCACGTATAGCTTGAAGATAGGCTACGGGCGTGATTAACACTACCCCCCAAACGCTCTACGATCCTATTAGGACCGGGACTTACGGTTTAAAGTGGATTTCTAACCATTAAAAAGATCCATGGCACAGCCGGGTTCGAACCCGAAACCTGTGGTACCGAGTGCCAGAGCACTAGCCACTCGGCCGTCAGGCCCCTATTAATTTATCTCTAAATTGATTGAATGTCATATATTTTTGAATAATTTTGTATTTTCTTCTTCTTTACTGGCATTACAGCCTTGTACAGGTCTTGTCTCTAACACAACAACTCTCCATCTGTCCCGCTCCAATATCAAACTCTTCCAGTTAATAATTTAAGATCCTCTTTGACGCTATCAAACCACCTTCCTCTCTTCCTATTGTTGAACAATTTGCATAACATAATCATTTTAATGGTGTTTCCCTCATCTCTGCGATGTACATGTCCGAGCCTGCGGATTCTTTGTGGTTTGATGTATGTTACAACGTCTCTATTTCTAATTAGGTGTTCAATTTCTTTGTTTGATCTTCTAATCCATGTATCATTGTCAACTCTTTTGTCCAAAAATTTCCTCTCAAAGGCCCTGATGTAATCCTTAGCGTTTAGTGTCCACTTTTTCCATCATACGTGATAATCGGCCTTATTAGAGTCTTATAAAATATTTCTTTTTTCCATTGAATTACACTTGTTGATATTTATAATAGGAAATACCCAATGGCTTAAAATCTTTTTCCTAGGATGTCTTTTAAAAGATAATTCCTCTGATGAGAACATTTTAATGATAACTAAACTCCGTATGTATGTTATATGGAAGAAAACCCGGAAAAGTTTAACAGATCAGTTTGCATTCTACGCGAAACATTCTACCATCATTGCAGTAGTCTACTCATTTCTCCAAACTGTGATTGCAACACACACCACACCATCAACTTGAATTAAACCATTGTTTTCTTGCACGTTAGATAGCCTACACTACCACCGGATAACGAGTAATAAGTTATTACTTGTTAAATACTGTTACTATAACTGTCCTTATTAGCGTATAAAATAATAAAAAAAAATTAATTAATTAAAAATTAAAACAAAATCTTAAAAATTATATTAAAGCAAATTTTTAAATACTTTCAATCAAAATTTATTCATATTGTGAATTTATTAAACATAAATAAATAATTATAATTAAATTACGGAGAAAGATACCTGATATAATGAATATTAAAATTTTATTTTTGTTAAAATGATTCAGTAAAACACACTAAAAAAACAACTTATTTCCCTCTTCAAACTCCCATAGATTTTCATTAAAGGAAAAAGTATTTCAATCTCTACATGAAGCTACGACAAAAGTAATAAAAGATCTTACAACATTCCTCCATTGAAATTCACTCGTCTAAAAGTTCGAAACCCAATTTAATTCTCCTGATACCTTTAGAACAAGACTCGCCGGACTTTTACAGACGATATTATATGTCCTGTCTCTAGCGTTTAGAATGAAAGAGAAGCACTCCAAACTGCGCTGGTTAAGATTTCTTTAATCCGTTCTGTAAAGTGTAGTTCCAGCATCTTCTAAAAGCTCCAACAGCTCGTAAAATGTTATGAAGTACTACATCTGTCAATTCCATAAAACTTTCATCTCCTTCTTCCAGAACGACGAATTATTAAGTTTTCCTCCTCTCCAAATGAAGAAGAATGGCTTGGCGAAGCAAAACTCGCCGTTTTAATGAAAAAGAAATATTAAAAGATGGGAAAAGGATTTTAATTAAAATTATTGAATGGAAATCGAGATTGGATGGTTTACTCATTTTCAGATATAACGTATTTATTAAAATAGAATGTAGCGAGTTATTCTTAATGCATTTTTAAGAAATTTCACACACCATCAACTTGAATTAAACCATTGTTTTCATGCACGTTAGATAGTATAAACTACCACCGGATAACGAGTAATAAGTTATTACTCGTTAGTAATATGTTATTACTCGCTTGTAATATGTTATCACTCGTTAAGTACTGTTAACGGGCAGTTGTAACGAATAATATCCTTATTTGCGTGTAAAATCTTAAAAAATTAAACTATATTAAAGTAAATTTTTAAATGCTTTCATTAAAAATGTATTCATATTGTGAATTTATTAAATATAAATTTAATAATTATAATTAAATTACGGAGAAAAGAACCTGAAAATTTTTGTTAAAATGTTTCAGTAAAACTCACTAAAAACAATTTATCGGAAAATGATAAAACTTTTAATTTGTTGTAATTTATTATTTCCCTCTTCAAACTCCCATTGATTTTCATTAAAGGAAAAGTATTTCAATCTCTGCATGAAGCTAAAACATTTTACGTTGCAACGACAAAAGTAATAAAAGATCTTACAACAATTCCTCCATTGAAACTCACTCGCCTATAAGTTCGAAACCCAATTTAATTCTCCTGATACCTTTAGAACAAGACTCGCCGGACTTTTGCAGACGATATTATATGTCCTGCCTCTTTTTGCAGCGTTTAGAATGAAAGAGAGAGCACTCCAAGCTTCGCTGGTTAAGATTTTCTTTAATCCGTTCGGTAAAGAGTAGTTCCAGCGTCTTCTAAAAGTTCCAACGGCTCGTAAAATGTTATGAAGTACTACATTTGTCAATTCCATAAAATTTCAACTGCTTCTTCCAGAACGGCGAATTATTAAGTTTTCCTCCTCTCCAAATGAAGAAGAATGGCTTGACGAAGCAAAACTCGCTGTTTTAATGAAAAAGAAATATTAAAAAGATGGGAAAAAGATTTTAATTAAAATTATTGAATGGAAATCGAGATTGGATGTTTTTCTCATTTTCAGATATAACGTATTTGTTAAAATAGAATGTAGATAGTTTTAGTGAGTTAACCTTAATGTATTTTTGACAAATTATTCCACGAATAAGAAGTTATTATTTTAATAGAGATTGAAATGTATTTGTATTCATTGTTTTTATTTTTATTTTTGTCAATGGTTTAATACAAATTTTTGCATTTCAATATCTTTTGGCAATTTATTATCTGCTCAGTTTATTAGGATATAATTTCATGTTTTATTATTCTTTTTCATTTTGTTAAATTTTTTTATTATCTTGAATTTTTATTCAATTCCTTCTATTAGCTCACACTCTATATATTTTGATCAAATTTTCAATCGTTCATAAAATGCTTTTTATTCATCCACGGAAGTTCAAATATATTTTTTTGAACTTGTAGTGGATGACACTGGATGTTAATACAGTTTTTTCAAATTTTAATTCAGTAATTAAATTTAATTCATTAATTTTAGTTTTTTTTTTTTTAGATTTAAGTTGCATATATCTACCAATAGATGGATAGATAAACTTATAAAATGCCAGATAAACTTAAAAAATGAATGAAAATTATTTATAAAGGACTTTCTGCAATATAGTGAAAAAAAGTAGGAATTGACTTTAAAAAAAAATTTTTTTTTATATTACTTGTTTTTCTTATGAATTAATCCAAGCAAGCGCATAAGATCAATTCTAAATACACCTTTACATTTTAAGGAGAAATATGAGGGTAGGAATTTAACTAAAGTCGACTACATACACATACATTTTAATGCAACTCTTAATTTAATATTTGGAAAATTAATCAGATGAAATATAATTTAGAATATTAAATAAATTTAAAGTATATATTATGATACTTTAATTTGTTTATGATATATATTTAAAATGTACTAATTTAAGATTCTCGCAATTTTTTTTTTTTTTTTTTTTTGTAATTATATGGAATAAGAAATATTATATTTATAATTTTTTTTTTTTGTAATTATTCGGATATATTTTAAATATTAATTTTAAAAAATAAAATATAACTGTACCTATCAGAAAAGAAAATTTATACTCGCCAAGTTTCCTCAGATTCTACTGAAAATAGTCTACCGAAATTATGCTGAGTATTTTTGTTATCGATTAAAACAATCTTATTAAAGTAAAAAAAATTGAATTATTATTTTTTTTTTATATAAATAGGAAAAAAAAAATTATATCAATTTTTATAGTTTACAAAATTCCTTCTATGTTTGCTGCTTCATCATTAGATATTATGATAGATACATGATTTTATTTTTTTTAACTCTTAATTGAATGTCATTATCTGTTTTTATCTATTAATTTAATTAAAAATAAAATCCTTTTAAAACAAGTTTAGCTTAATTAATTGAATTCAACTTAAAATAACACCAAAAAACACATGAATATATTTTCTTCAATGTCAACACACTGAAGTAGTGTTCTCTCAATAATATTACCAACCTATTGGCTAGTTCATGGCCAAATGCTGTGAAAGTAAACAGTCCGCATAGGGAAAAAAATTTATGTTAAAATTTAAAACGTTCAGATAATGTGAATTTTGTCCCTGAATTCACTTTCTACTAGAATGGCAGAAATGAAACAGATTGCTTCACCTTATTCTGTATTGCACCACCATAATAAACAATGAATCCCCCCCCCCAAATGAGGTACTTAAAGCGTTTGCACCCTTCTTCTCTTTGTTCTCAATAAAGGAACTTCCCGGCTTAAATATTTACTTCGGCATAGACACGGAATTTTTCTGTTCAGCTTCGTTTGTCTTACTTCAGCTGATCTCTCTCAATTCCGAAACTTGCTGTCCACCACACCGATGACTGAATGGCTGAGTGTCTATCGCTCGGTGCCTCAGGTTTTATGTTCTAGTCCCGGCGGTGCCATGGATGTTTGTAGCGTTTCGGAACCAGCTTTGAGCCGAAGGTCCTGGTCTCATATGACTGTAGAGCGTCACAGAGCCCAGTCAGACTTCTAACCACATCATTTTCAAACTGTAAAAAGGTCTAGGAACTCATGCAAGTAACGAGTGTAAACTGCTCTAGGTACAATGATGTGGTGTGGTAGTTTTTTTTCTAATGCAGATGGCAAACACTTAGACAGTTGTCTTTGATGCCTTAAGGCAAGCGTTGCACCGACGTTACTCACTTAGCACTACCCAGGAGGTGCGTGTAGCTTGAAGATAAGCTACAGATTCAGTGTAACAATACCCCCGCTACGCTCTATTGTCTTATTAGACCAGTACCTACGGTTTAAAGTGGATTCTGAACCACTACAAACATTCATGGCACCGGCGGGACCGGAACCTGTGGTGCCGAGCGCCAGAGCGCTAGCCACTCGGCCATTCAGGCCCTTGTTACCACAAGGGCCTATAGTAGTAGTCTTGTGCAATTTAAATTTAACATAGAAAAAGATACTGAAAACATTCATATACTTTCAAGTACATTCCAAATACAGTGAACAGTTCTGTCTTGTCTCTTTTTTCGTTTTAAACAAGTAATATAAAAAAAAAAAATTTTTAAGTCAATTCCTACTTTTTTTTTCACTGTATTGCAAAAAGCCCTTTATAAATAATTTTCATTCATTTTTTCAAGTTTATCTGGCGCCATCTATTGGTAGATACATTCAACTTAAATCTAAAAAAACTAAAATTAATTAATTAAATTTTTTTAATGAATTAATATTTGAAAAAAACTCTATTAACATCCAGTGTCTTCCACTACAAGTTCAAACAAAATGTATTTCAACTTGAGTGGATGAATAAAAAGTATTTTATTGACGATTGAAAATTTGAACAAGATATATATAGGGAGAGTGTGAGCTAGTAGAAGGAATTGAAAAGCAGTCTTACACACAGTTAACCTTATGTACTGGATCATGAAAATGAAATCTTGAAAACGACTTATCTTGATCCTTTTAATGAAAGGTACACACATTTTGCTCGCCAAACAACAATACCCCGTTGACATATTGGCGCACCCATTTCGGTAGAGCTACCTTAATGCTACCTTCAATTTTCCCCCTTTCTAGTATATTATATTCCCTTTTCCTACTTTAACGTCGGCTTTTCCCTTTTCTGTGATCCCTGGGAGTTCTATTATTAGTTCCCTATCGCATCGCCCAAAGAATTGGATGTGAAAGCCCCGTTGCCATGGATACTACTTCAAGCATAATCGCCGTTGCCAGCCTGTGCTGAGGAATTTTCTTCTAAGGATGACAAATCGCTGCGAAGTCTTCAAGGCATGTAATTGACTCTGCCATCAACTAAAATAGCGATTTCGCTTTTGTTTCGTCGAGAGACTTCCATTTTCCGAGAAATATATTTTTTTGTTCCAGTGTGATGTATGTAATTTAGGTGGTACGGATTATTGATTCAGAGAGAGAGGAAGGATGAGATTGCTATTTATTTATCTAGTTTTTTTCCAGAAGTTCTTGATGGATGATTAGAGTAACGATGGGATGATTGTTCAAAAATGTCCGCTGATGTAATTGAATCGGGGGAAACAGATTTCTTGGCTTCTTATTTTTTATTGGGTTTTGGGTAGGTTATTTGTGGGCTTATTCGATTATGCATGCAGTTGCTGCAGGATTTTCTTTAAAAACAAAAATAGCAATTTCTTGTTCCTCAATATTTTTTTATTTTGGGAGCATTTCTATAAATTTTGCATTTCGTTGAATTAAAAATCCCAGAATTACAGTAAAGGAATTAAAAAAAATTACTTTTTGATTTGTAGTTTAAATATTTCCAAATTAAACCTAAAGTGACTTGGTGTTATGGAATAGCTTCCAAATTCTAGAGCGAACCATCAAAATATGCCATGTTAATGTTGTTACAAGTATGATAATCTGTAAGTTGGAAGACTGCTCCATAGGGCCTTAAAAATTAGATGGAGGGCTTAAATCTTCTCAGATGCAACCACTGGTGGCGATCCAGATTTAAAGCGGATCATAGACAACACTGACCACCTATGTAGTTATTGTTCTAATTCAGCTGGCAATACAGAGACAATTAATCTTTATGCCATAAGTAAAGGCTGCAATACTCATTTAGCACTACCCAGTGGGCATGTATAGCTGGAAGATATGCTACGGACTCGAATGACACTATCCCAGCAACGCTCTACGATCCTATTAGACCTGGACCTACGGTTTAAAGTGGATTCCGAACCACTACAAACATTCATGGCACCGTCGGGACTCGAACCCGAAACCTGGGGTACCGAGCGCCAGAGCGCTTCGGCCATCAGGCCCCACTACCGATGTCGTGGCTCTATTTTTAAGTAGTTAAGAAGATGGCCAAAGCGTGAAGAATATTAATTGAAAAAAAAATTGTAATTAGCTGTAATATTGAATTATAATTTAAATTGATAACGTTCCATGAATAGATACATTATTACAATTATTTATAATGTTCATAGAACATTATTTCATCCAACGTTTTCTAGAATTGTAATAATTCTAGGGGGGGATCTGGTGTTGTTATTGTTAGATTAAATGCAGAGATAACGGTACCTTTGTGAGAATTTATGAATTAAACATGATTTTCTTATATTAATAGTCTGTATCAAGTATTAAAAATTCATTTAAACTAAATCCTTCTAAATATTTTTTAAAAATTACTTCTTATTATAATTCTATATTAACTATATTTTTCAGAATATTTTATACGTTTAAAATGCGTGTAAGTGATCTGGCTTTTGTATTGTAAGATTTTTCCCACTTTTCTGCTGATCCGATAACTTTATTTTTTTATAAACTTTTATTTAAAAAAATTTTATGGAATTTTTATTTAAAACTTGTAACTATTATTCTTTTCTTAATAAACAAATCGCTTCTTTTATTGAAAGACTGTCAAAACATTAAATTTCCAATGAAGTGTTTTTTTTTTAGGAATTTGGTTCAAAAGTGCATCATTGAACTCTTTGGGAAATATTTCTTACTCCTTTTTATTTGATCTAAATGCTAAGGCATTTTATAGATTTCTTTTTTGTAATCTGCTATCTTAGTGGTATGTGTTACATTAAGTGAGTGATTTTCATTGGCAAAGTATATGTCAATGAAAGTAGTTGTTTAAAGTATTTGTTTTACATTGCTTATTTTATTTAAGAAAAAAAAAAAAAAAATCCATCCTTCAATAATTCATGTTTATTTTGTAATTATTTCAAGAAATGTTTGAGAACCGGAAAAAGCATTTACTTGATTTATATATTTTAACTACTGTTCGAATGATAAATGATAAATATGCATAATTTATTTACTTTCTACATTCTTAATGCATATGTTGCTGTTGTTTAACTAACCGAAGTAACAAAATGCTGTTTCTCAGAATGCTCCCCAACCTTTAATATTTTATGCAATGAATAAAAATCTTTGTTTTTTAAAAAAAAAATTATTTTATATTATACACAGAAGAAATATTTCGTAGGAAATAAATCTAGTTTCACAGTACATTTTTTATTTTATTTTAAGGTAAAGAATGTAAAAAAAAAAAATTCGAAAGAAATTCCATTACATAAATGATTGTTCTGTTTTATATTCTGAATAAAAAAGAATTTAATGGAATTTCCACCTATTCTGAGACTTACTAGATCAAAATTCTATCAAAAAGATTGAAAATAACTATTACCATTACAACAAAGGAAAGAATGTTCTCCTTTATATTAATTTTTAATGTATTATATTTTTACTTAAATTTTCTGTAATCGTTCTTTTCGTTTTTAAGGTATAAAATATTAAAAGTGGAAATTTTAAAAATAAAATTAAAACTAATTGGTTTCTTGTTATAAAACCAAATGTACAATTTTAAAATAGAAAATTCCTTAATTACAGTTTATAAGAAAATTTTATCGTAAGAAACTTGTAAAATTTATTAAATGGAATTGTTGTATTTATGTAAATATTTTCTTTTTCTACTTGATTGTTAAAATAAAATTTAATACATTTAGATAAATGCTTTGAAGTTTTGTATACAGGTTTCAAAAAAAAAAATTTATTATTTATAAAATTTTCGTATTAGTTTTAAATGTTAAATCTTTTTTTTCTACGTAACTGTTAAAAAATATTTAATTCTTTTGAATAATATTCTTTCGCTAAAACTGTTTTTGAAGGTTTTGAAAAATTTTTGTTTATTATTTATGAAAATATCATATTAATTTTGAATTTCGTAGAATTTGAATTATTAAATTTAAATTTCAAATATTAAATTGTGTGGATTCCGGTAAATGATATTTTTTTATTCAAAACATGTAAAAAAAAAAAACCGTTATTTTCATTTAATTATACATTGGTGTCTTCCATACATAATCAATATGGAATGTATTTGACAAACAAGTAATCAGTGATTTTTATTCGATATATGTTATTTAAATATTTTTGATATCTTAAATTGTTTTACAATAATTTTCCCTTGAATTTCATGAAATATTCTAAAGTATTTTTAAACTAAAGGACAATACTATATAATTTGAAATTTAAGTTGAATTATATGAACCGTTTTCTTTGCAAACCGTAAGTCCATTCATGACAAAATGTTAGGTAATGATAACAATGAATGCAATCTGCTATGATCTTTTATACACTGAAGTGACAAAAGTCATGGGATACCTCTTAATATCGTGTCGGCCCTGCCCGGCGAAGTGCAGCAACTCGACGTGGCATGGACTCAATAAGTTGTTGGAAGTCTTCTGCAGGAATATTGAGCCATGCTGTCTCGATAGACGTCCATAATTGTGAAAGCGTTGATGGTGCAGGATTTTGGGCACGAACAGACCTCTCGATGATGTCCCATAAATGCTCGATGGGATTCATGTCGGGCGATCTAGGTGGCCAGATCATTCGTTGGAATTGTCCAGAATGTTCTTCAAACCAATCGCGAACAGTTGTGGCCCGGTGACATGGCGCATTGTCATCCATAAAAATCTCATCGTTGTTTGGGTACATGAAGTCCATGAATTTCTGCAAGTGATCTCCAAGTAGCTGAACATAGTCAATGTTCGGTCCAGTCGCACCAGAGGACCAAGTCCATGCCATGAAAAAACAGCCCACACCATTACGGAGCCACCACCAGCTTGAACAGTGCCTTGCTGACAGTTTGGGTCCATGGCTTCGTGGGGTCTGCGCCACACTCTAACCCTACCATCAACTCTTAAACTGAAATCGTGACTCATCGGACCAGGCCACGGTTTTCTATTCATCTAGGGACCAACCGATATGCTCACGTGCCCACGAGTCGCTGCAAGCGATGTCGTTCTGTCAGTAAAGGCACTCGAGTCGGTCTTCTGCTGGAATAGCCTTTCTCCGACAGTTCTAACAGACAAGTCCCTTGTACGTCCCACATTGATTTCTATTTGACGCAGTGTTGCTTTGTCTGTTAGAATTTACGACTCTTTGCAGACTTCGCCGGTCTCGGTCGTTAAGTGCAGGCGGTCGACCACTGCGCTGTCCATGGTGGGATGTTATGCCTGAAGTTTCATACTCGGCACACTCTTGACACAGTGGATCTGGGAATGTTGAATTCCCTAACGATTTCCGAAATGGCATGATCCATGCGTTTCCAACTAACATTCAGCGTTCAAAGTCTGTTAATTCCCGTCGTGCGGTCATCATCACGTCAAAACCTACATGAATAACTTGAACAGAAAATGATAACACTGCGCATTTATACCTGTTCTACGCGATGCTACTGCCATCTGAAAATTTGCATATTGCTATCCCATGACTTTTGTCACTTCAGTGTATATAAAAGATCCCCAAAAATACCTTAAAATGTTCATTATTTTGTCAATATAAATTTATAGTTAATGAAATTACAAATATAATTACTTTGAAATTGATGTAAGTCTACTTTTCGCAAAGTCATAAAATTTAGTTCAAAAATTATACTAGATAATTTGTCTAATTCATTTTTATTTGTGTGGCATTGCTGTTTAACAAAATTTCTGTCGTTCATCGAAATTTGGTGATTTGCTTTCCGAATCATCGTCAGAAGGCCCATCAAAATCCAAAAGATTCAACTATGTGAATCTATTTATTTCCTTACTACTGCGTCCAAAAGTAAGACCAATTTCAATTTAAAATTCCAGGGGTTACAGAATTTCAATTGTTTTTTTTTTTTTGGTTGCTGGCTTTGTCCTTGACATCTGTGTGAAATTTCATTTGTCAGAATATTCATTAGCGTTTGAGTTACGCTTGGCTTTGTGAGACGCTAAAACTGATTCCGGCGATTTTTGAAATGTCAATTAATTGTGAAAAGAACTTGCATTAAATTTCGTTTGCGGAAACGTATAGAATCTTTTTTATTTATTTTTTTGTACATATTTAATACAAATTTCATTATTCAAAGTGATTCATTTGAAATCCCATATTTACAATAATATTTCTTAAATGTATGATTTTCACATTTTGCTGATCTTGAAAGTGTTGTAAGTCCATTGAGGGCATCAAAATTAGAAAATGTAGGGAAGGGACGTCAAAATAATCAGAAAAGGGACATGAAAATATTTCAAAGCAATCATAAAAGGGACATCAAAATACTTCAAAATAATCATAAAAGGCACTTCAAAATAATGCAAGTAATTTCGACAAAATAAATACTTACACTTCATTTTTTAGACAGTATCTACAATGACAACACTCCAAAAAAATCGACTTCGTATTAACGCCACCGTAACATTCGCAGGTGACGAAGAGTGGTTGGGTGATGCTCCTGCGTCTCCTTCGTCCATCCCCAAGCGACCCGAGTACGAGGACTACGATGACGACGACGACGACGAAGGCGTCTATTCTGAGGGACAGGACGGCAGCTCCGAAGACGAGGACGTGGACCGCCAGGACGCAGAGGAGGACCAGGACGACGTGGACGATGAAGAGGAGCAAGATGCAGAGTTCCTCTTCGTGCCCTCCAGGGACACCAGGCTCGTACTCCAGGAAAGCGACGATCAGTCGGAACCCATCAAGGTGAGACATACCGGTAAAAATCCCTACCCAGAAATCGTGGACACGGACAACTCCGTTGAAGACTCGTCCAAAGAGGACAAAAGCGATGACCAGCAATTTGAATTCACAATAGACAACGACGAAGACAATGATGGCAACAATGAAGTCGATGATAAAGACGACGACTTCGTGATAGAGGACTCCTCAAACACCAAAGAGGACAACAATGTCTTGCCAAGACAAGAGGATAATGACGACGAAGACGACGATGATAATTACGTCTCTGATGAAGATGACGACGATGATGATGATGACCCAATGTTTGAGAGTCCAGAGGAGGACTCTCAGGTTATATATGGAGACCATGTGTTCCTGTACTAACGTTGTCTTCATTACAGCTGCGAATTTTTATTATTGTCTACGCAGTTCATTTATTGTGTGTGTCCGTTTTTTTTTGGCCGAAAAGAGGTCGATATTTACTGGTGATATTTGAAATTGTCTTCTTTTAGACAAATGTAAGCAAAAACATGTCGGTGGGAAAATATTTATTTCCCATGAGAATTTATTTTTCACGTTTAGATATTTGATGCATGTTTTCAATTGCGTTGTTTCTTAAGTGAGATATTTTGATGGTAAACCTGATGTAATTTTTTTGTGTAGATGGATGGTAATTGCTTGTTGCTGCATACGATTTTGTTCTTCATGTAAATTTAAATTTATTTCTTTTAATTTCAAAACTATTTAGTACTAATTTTTATTGTCTTTCATATTTTCCCATGTGATAAAAGATTTAAAAAAAAATTATGATACAGAATATTTATAATGGCTGGCATAAAATAATCTGATATAATTTTGAAATTTTATTATAATTCTGCAAAAATGTTTTTATAAAGTTTTTTTTTAAATATTAAATTGAAAAATGTAAATGATTTTTTTTTTTTTTTTTTTTTTTTGATGTTATTAATTAAACTTAAATTTCACTGAAAAATATTATTTTGTACTTGTTTAATAACTGAGCAAAATTTTGATCAACAAAATTGTCTTTTGCCAAATATTTTATTGCATACAATTATTATTATTGTATAATATATTATGTTTTAATATTTTTAAAAATATTTATTGTTTTTATTTTAATGAGTTTTTGTGTTAACTCTTATTTGATGTTTCTCTTATGCCATTTTTTTTGTTTAGGATCTGTAAATTTCTTTTCAATCTTGCAATTTGCGCACAATATTTTTTTGTTTGCTTTGATGTTCAAATTTGCATTTCTGTTCGCTACCACATAATGTCATTGAACAAATTATAATAGAAAAAATCTTTAGGCATTTAACTAAAATTGATTGATTAATGGAAAATGTGGTCTTCATGTATTAAAATACATTTTTGATTAACAAATATGTATTTGAATTTAACCATTAAGAGATTTATATCAGGAAATGTTTCAATATTTTATTTATTTTCATGTACCGAAAGTAATGTTCAAATTTGCATTTCTGTTCGCTACCACATAATGTCATTGAACAAATTATAAAAGAAAAATCTTTGGACCGTCAACCAAATTTGATCGATTAATAAAAAATGTGGTCTTCATGTATTAAAATACATTTTTGATTAATAAATATGAATCTGAATTTAACCAGTAAGAATTTTATATCAAGAAATGTTTCAATATTTTATTTATTTTCATGTATTGAAAGAAATATTTTTTGTTCAAATTTTCATTTTTTTTTTCACTGTCATATAATTTTTCATTAGAAAAGCATAAAAAATTATTGAACATAAAATTTTCTTCAGTTGATTAATGATAAATATCATCGTTATGTATAAAAAATACATTTCAGTTTAACAAATTATGAATTTATCCACGTAAAATTCAAATAAAGAAATTTTTCATGTTTTATGTTTATTTAACTTAGTATCAAAATGGCAAATAAATTCAAATGTTTAGTTTATTTTCTATTTAATTATGGCAGATTTTAATATCGTAATTAACGAGATTATCAATAGCTATAATTATTAAAGAGATCATAGTAAAACAAGAGACCATTATTTAGATCTGGTACATTTATTTTATTTTATTAATGATGTAGAAAAGTGTGTTAAGGAAAAAAAAATCATATCTGTCTAAATTCACATCAATGTACATATCTATGACAATAAATGTACGTTTTCTAGAGTTATATGTGTTTCTGTTTTTTATTTCTATTTTTAAAGTCCCGAATTATATTCATACTGCAACATAAAAAATATCACACATTTAAACCGTAACGTTTTAGAAATGATACAATCTTCAAAATAGCAAAAAAAAAATAAATAAATAAATAAATAAACTCGTTATGAAAATCTTGATACTGAAATTTTAAAAATATGCATATTATTAAAAAATTAAAAGGACATACACATAATTATTATACACAAACAATGAAATATTTTTAAAAAGTCAGTGTTTTCTAAAGCTTAAATAACATTATATTCACGAGTACGCTCTGAATTTGTATTTAACTTTTGTTCACTTCCACAATTAGAGTTTTTAATATCATGCTCCTTTTTGTGAAATCTATTTTATTTTGGTACATTTATCTAAAAACAAGTAATATAAAAAAAAAAAAAAAAGAATTTAAGTCAATTTCTTTTTTTTTTTCACTCTATTGCAGAAAGTCCTTTATAAATAATTTCCATTCAGTTTTTTAAGTTTTTCTGGCGCCATCTATTGGTAGATATATGCAACTTAAATATAAAAAAAACTAAAATGATTTAATTAAATTTAATTACTGAATTAATATATGAAAAAACTGTATTAACATCCAGTGTCATCCACTACAAGTTCAAAAAAATTGTATTTAAACTAGAGTGGATGATTAAAAAGTATTTTATGAGCGATTGAAAATTTGAACAAGATATATATAGGGAGAGTGTGAGCTAATAGAAGGAATTGAAAAATTGATATGCACATGACATCCACTTCCCACACTTTCAAAATAAGTAACGTACACAACAAAAATATCACATCCGCTACCAACGCTTCCTAGTTATATATTGAGTGGGTCGAGTCCATAGAATACTACTCATCTGTTGCAATGGAATTTTTTTAATAGTCAAAATCACACCTTGTATTGAGCCACGGAAATTACAATTCCTAGTTTCATGGAAAACCTTTTTTTAAAACATTATTGCTTTTTGGCGACATTTTATGAAAAGAAAGAAGGAATAAAAGCATCCAGAAGTGTTGGTTGTTTGTAATGAAAGCTGCCATTGAGCTGGAGCACTGACAACTCTATTTATTCAATGCCTTCTATTTGCTAGCTCACACTCTCCTATATATATCTTGTTCAAATTTTCAATCATTATAAAACACTTTTTATTCATCCACTCAAATTCAAATACATTTTTTGAACTTGTAGTGAATGACACTTGATGTTCATACATTTTTTTCAAATATTAATTCATTCAATAAATTTAATTAATTCATTTTAGTTTTTTTAAATTTAAGTTGCATGTATCTACCAATTGAAGGCGCCAGATAAACTTAAAAAACTGAATGAAAATTATTTATAAAGGACTTTCTGCAATATGGTGAAAAAAAAAGTAGGAATTGACTTAAAAATTTTTTTTTTATATTACTTGTTTTTATATGACACATATTTCTCTGGAATACCACAGGGCGCATCCGGAAATCTCCTAGAGCACATCCTTTAAGAACTACCGCTCTAGATCAGGGGTCTCCAAACTACGGCCCGCGGGCCAAATCCGGCCCGCCAGTGTCATCCATCCGGCCCGCGACAGCGAATAGCTTATTGTTGCTGTAATAAGTTGGATAAAAAAAAAAACACAGTGATAATAACTCGGTTTTATTGACTTGCTAGGTAGAGCTTAATGACAAGCGTAATACGCAGAAAATTTAACTTAAGCATAACAACTAACTGGAAATGATAGATAATGACAGAAAAATTAAAATGGTTTTGGCCTTTGGTACTTACTGGAGTAAGCAGTATGGCCCTAAGGCTGGAAAGTTTGGAGACCCATGCTCTAGATCATCACTATTGCCATTTTATTAGACAGACTCTGTATTTACTATACATATACCCTTACATCATGGTAGTTCGCCAACGGTATTATATATGCCGTTGTATTACCTTTCCTTTCACTGCAACATGAACTTATATTTCAACAGATAATACCTGGCTTCTACAATTTGTCTTAGTATGTGCCAGTTGCTTTCCTGGTCGGCTAGATCATGAGATTTCTCTCTAATAGAACACATTTGGGGTGTGGTTGAACAACAATTGAAAAGAGTTTAGCCAGCAGAAAAGCCGCCAGACAAGCATAATGCCAGATAAGTGCCTGCATAAAGATCAAACGTCGGCTAACTGCCCTTATTAATTGGTTCTTCATATGTATCTGTATATTCAGATAAATAAACAAATACAAATTTAGCAGATGAGTTCGTTCAATAAAAAAGCAGTAAACTCTGTGAAAATTGCACTGATCAAGCTTTTTCAGAAGTGGGCTATTTATGTGATCCATTATAATATGTATTACAAGAAAATTTTTACTTCGTACTTCTCAATTTGCGTGTTAAAATTTTTAGAAACGAGGTTCCAGTAGAGAATACAGTGGCGAAGATGACATGCAGTAATAACTGGAAGCAGGCCAGATACAATTTTCATTAGATTAAATTAAACACATTTTTATTAGACGTCCGTTTCACTGAAGAATAATTTAGAATAAACAAATTCCTTTTATCTTAAAGTGGGCAACCAAATGAATAGGCGGATACGAAGTAAGTGACAAATTGCGCAGCAGAAGACGAAGTGCAAAGAGCTACTGAAGATATTTCTTGACAGTGAATATGTGTTAGACGTCAGCGGTTGTTTTCGTTGACGCGGCCTAGTTTTTAAACGTCAGCAAATAACAAGTCCAGTTTTATGCCAACAATAATAAATTCAGGTCCAACAGTTAAAAAAAATTACTGTCGTAATTCCATTGACTTTTCTAATAGAACATACTTGATGATGAAAGATTTATTTAGACATTCGGAATTTAAAAAAGGAAATAAATTAAAAAAACAAAAGGAATTTAATTAAAAAATTTAAAAATATAATCAATAACTTTATAACACTTTTATTCTACTAATCATTAAAATAAAAATAATTAACACATTTTACTTAACCCTTTGCACTCGAGGGCTCCGGTACGGAGACAATATAAACAATAACAATATAAATAATGCGTTTCTTTTAATGCGTATATCAAACTTGCATGTGAATATGATCTTTTCACTAAAATCGCTTTACACTCGAATATATAATCAATAACTTATAACACTTTTATTCTACTAATCATTAAAATAAAAATAATTAACACATTTTACTTAACCCTTTGCACTCGAGGGCTCCGGTACGGAGACAATATAAACAATAACAATATAAATAATGCTTTTCTTTTAATGCGTATATCAAACTTACATGTGAATATGATCTTTTCACTAAAATCGCTTCGAGTTGCTGGTAATACAAATGAAAAAAAGTTCGAGTGCAAAGGGTTAATCTACAAACTCTACTTTCACTATTTTATGTTAACCATGTCCGTATGAAGAATCTTGGTGAACATGTAAAATACGAAAATTTTATTTTATTCAAAGAATGCATCTATCTTGCAGAAAACATTTTCAGTTAAAAACAACGGATTGATAGGAAAAAAAACTCTTTGTTATTGTTTTGTTGCATTTGCTAAAAGTTTGAACTGTATTGTTAACTGTGAAGTTAAAAAAGGAATTCTGAAAATAGAGTTGAGTTGAAACACGGCTTCTGTCGATGAGAATTAAAATTTAGTTGGGTCGACGCTTGCATCATCTCCCAACTTGTACTTTTATAAGTTCATAAAATTACAAGAAAACAAGAGTTATATATCAAGTCTTCTGGAAATTGTAATTCGTCGGCCAGTTTTAGTGACAACATCTGGGACTACTTTGGTTGCAGAATCATCATTATCACTAGAATTTTTCTGAGTCATCAGAATTTTCTCAGAACTACTGATTTCTATAGAATAAACTCTCTGGAATGGTTTCACTTTCTCTAAATCATCCGTTCTTTCTTTGGCGATCTTTAAGAATTCATCTCCTCCAGGAAAACTTGAGTCTTAATGATTAGTAGGCCTTATCCTTTTGCATCAGTTTCAAAGAGGACCACACTCAAAAGATTCACAACAACTGAAACCTTTATTGAAGTAGTAAACCAGAATTGCTAAATATTCGTTGCGAAATCTTATTTTTCTGAATGATCTCTCTCCTACAACCCGCAAATAAGTTGCAGTTAGCTTTTAAAACTTCCCGGAAGTCAAAGGTCTAACCCGGCGGTGTGTATGGATATACATAATTGAAATATATGGCAATAAAGAGGCAAAAATATATTGTAACATTTTTCCGACTGGAAGAGATATAGCATTTCTGTTCCCATGGGAAAGGAATGTATATTCTTTAACAAGTGCTTAATAACAACCTGTCACTCAAATTTGACAGCAGATAAGCAGTGTCATGGATAATGATACATCAGGAAATTAGCTATTGTCTGATCGACCTTCACAATTACAGAAGAAATATGGACTACGCCATGAGTTGTTGTATCGTGATGGGTGATAGATGATCATGGGCTGAGGAAGTGTCGACTCCAATGAGAAGTGAGGGAAGTTGATCTCCCTTCTTGACGGATTTTCTTAAAGGGAGGTTTTTGGAGAAGGAGAAAAAGAGAATGTTCTGAGACGAGTCGACAAGACGTGTTGTTTTTCTCTTTTCTGTGAAGTGACTGAACAGGCCGGAGTTTCCACCTGTTTCCAAAGTGAGTCCCTTGTGATTTCGTGTATCACACCGTGTGATAATTAAGATCTGCAGAGTGAATTAGATTCATCGTAGACTTGAGAACTCTGAAAATCTCTGTCTTTGAAGTGAACTGCACTAGTGAATCAAATTTAATTCTTTATTTTTCATTTTCCTTGTAAATAATAATTGGTAATAACTCAGAGTTCTGTATATATATATATATATATATATAATGCTTGTAAATAAAAAGTAAAGTGTCCATATGAACCTGAAAGCGGCCCTCTTCTTGAAACCGTTATAGGTCTAGTATAGGCCGAGACGTTACAATATCTAAATATATTAAAGCAAACTTTTTGATATTTTAGTGCAATGAATAAACGACATATTTTATCATTTTCTCAACAAATCAAGCAGAGCAAGTAATTTAAAATAACAGAATAACTTAAAAATTAAAAACTATTCAATAATTTCGTAAAATAGTGTCATCATCATTCTCATTTTCCATTGAACCTAATTTCCCACTCCAGCGGGTGCGTGGATGTCGGGATGAAACCTTCGTCCAACATGTGTCTGGTATTGATTTGTCCCACTTTTAATTAATCGAAGACCCGGCGGTGGAGAACATTCCGTTGTCGGCAACTGCGTGTCACCCGTTATTAGAAAGATGGAACATTTTACGAGGTTTGCGGGAATTGCGTTTTCCACCCGACTTTAATTAGCGGCAGACATTGTTTGCGATGCGCCGCTACCGTTCCGATTTAAGGGTCGATGAGAAATAAGTCTTCAAGATTTATGAATATTGCGCTTTGATGGTTTTCCCATTGTTGCTGAAAGTATGTCTCCGCTAAATTGCTTACAGCTCATGGTTTAGTTTGAAGACGAATTATTTATGAAGTTAGAGAAACAGTTTGAAATTTTTCTTTAAAAAAATTTTTTTTTGTTATTTTATTTCAAAATGTATCTGTCAAAGTAATTTCTGTCATACGATGTTCAGTTTAGTTTTAAATTAGTCCATCCATTCATATTTCAAAATAAGTAATACCATTAGTAAATGGAACTGTTTCTGATACCATTCTTTTTTAAAGATTAAAGACAAATCCGTCTACAATCTGCTAATTCAAATTTTAATTTTAAACATAGATCAGTCTCTTTATACGCCCGACTCGTAACTCAGGGCGACGTCATTGTTGTGGACATTGTTTCAAAAAATTAAGAGGTCTCGATGGCGTTTGTGATGTTTAGCATCTTGCCTCGTGTGTCGGACTACCTGGTGGGAGTTTCTCGGTTTTCCTTCCATACAACACGCAAAATGCAGGGTAGTTCTCCCTAAAAATTCTACCGGAAGGCACTTTTCTCCTTCTTCAGCGACACGGAACTAAATCATATTTCTACCTACTGGTGCTCCATCACAACAGAAGCTGCTCCCCTTTCCCTCCTTCCAGGATATCACACGGGTTCTTGGACTTGGTCTAAATGTTGCTGTCTACCAAGTGGGATCAGAACATATCTTTATACAACGTGAAGCTTGTAGAGATACATGGCACATAAAACATATTGGAAGAATTGTATAATCTGTCAAAAAATATGTAAATATAAAAAATTAAAAAGATTTTACTATAAACAATAAACAACATTAACATTTACAAATTAAGTAATTGCTGAACTTATAATACTTATAATTAAATCACTCATAAATAAATACCTATTTGGCCAAATCGCAGAATAAGGGGCGTTGGGATTTGGCGAATTTCTGTGGCACTAATTGGGTGATAAGTCACTAAATGTGGTAACTGATATTGACTGCAATTTACTTCACTTAATCGCAACCTGTTACTTCTCGCACTTTGTCGAAAAGATCTTTTGACGTCAAATCTCGACGCCCCTATTCTGCGATTTTACCACCCATTTTAATAAAATCGACAAATGACACGAAGATGAACATAAAATGCACAAATATATTTTAACCGACTAATTTTGTTCAGAATTAGCAAGTTTTTCATGAACATCCTTTTTTTATATAAGCATTGAAAAATAGCATACTTGGAATCATAAGTAATGTTTAGCTGAACATTTATGTAAATAATGGGAATGAATCTAAAATCAGTAATAATTAGTAATTAAATTTTGGTCGCAGAAATAAATTATGTTTAGAACATTTTAATTCATATTAATATAAAAATACATAAATCATTAAACTTTAATGCCAGAATAAATTTTCACAAATAAAAGACTAAATGATATATTCCAAAAGTTTCGTGATATTTTAATATTGATTTTGTTTGTTTTTTTCAGTAACCAGTTAAATAAATGATTTTTATTGAATGATTTTTTTTTCTATCGATCGATTCACGTCAAAAAATTTTTTTATCTTCAAATATATACTGAAAAAAAAAGGTTTTCCTATTTTATTGCTTTATCCATATTTTGGTCAATACAAATCTGTTTTGTCATGGCTACTTTGTAAAATACATATTAAAATGGAACATGTCTTTTTGGCAATTTTATAAAATATGTGATGTATTCTTATAACTAGAATTTGTTAATAGCTATTATCATCATAGTGAACAAAATTGTGGCTGATTTGTTAAGATAATAAATAATAACTTTATCCAAATTAATGGGGTTTTTTTTCCTCTGAGTTAGTAGTAAATTAAAAAACTTGAAATAAAATAACATTTAAATATTTTCATCTTTTAAACTACGGCTACATCTTGTTAGTTTTATTTTACCATTCTTTAAAATAAGGTTTTTTTTTAATATATTATTTTCAACTCATTGCATAATTTCATAAAGAAAATTACTGTATGATAAGACTAGCTGTTAAAAATCAACAGCAGGCCCTAATTTGTGTAGCCTTGATCTAGAATTTCCTGGATTCAAATAAAATTTGTGAGTTTAAATAAATAAGATCACTATCAATTTGTTTCATCATAAAATTTAAAAGTCCTTTTTGATAGAATAAGCATTCTATTTAAAATCTACTTTGTTGTTTCCTTTATCCGAGTATTTTATAACACGGTTTCAATTACAAATGTGTTTGTATTGTAACGTCTTGACCTATATTAGACCAAAATCGGCTTCAAGAAGACCACTTTCAGGTTCATGGGAATACTTTAATTTTTTTTATTTACTATTACTATATCTATACACAAATAATGAACTCTGAATTATTATACAAAAAAAAAATTAAAAATATAAATTTTATCACAATTGCAGTTCACTCCAAGAACGAAGATTTTCAGAGTTCTCGAGTCGACTTCGAATCTAATTGCCTTTTCTGTGGCAGACCTTACTTATCACACGGAAGGATACACGAAACCACAAGGGGCTCACTTTTGAAATAAAAGCTCGAAAAGGGCTTTGACAAGGGGCTCATTTGTGAGGCGGAAAATCCGGCCTATTCAGTCACTTCAGAGAAAAAAAAAGAAAAACAACACTTCTGGCTGACTCTCGTCGCAGAATTCTCTGTCTTCTTCACAAAAATAAAACTCCTTTAAGACAATCAGTCAAGAGAAGGGTGTCAGCTTCCCTCACTTCTCATTGAAGTAGACATTTCTCAGCTCGTGGTATATCACCCACCACGATGGAACAACTCATGGTATAGTTCATATTCCATCTGTAGTTGTTTCGACCTGTGAATGTCGCGCAGACATTCGCTAATTTTCTCATTATACATGACACCGAATATCTACAAAAATAAAACTCCTTTTAAGACAATCCGTCAAGAGGAGGGTTTTAGCTTCCCTCACTTCTCATTGAAGTAGTTTCTCAGCTCGTAGTCTATCCCCCATGACGATGGAACAACTCATGGTATAGTTCGTATTCTATCTATAGTTGTTTCGACCTCTGAAGGTCGCACAGACATTCGCTAATTTTCTCATTATACATGACACCGAATATTTGCTATCAGATTTGAGTGGCAAGTGTTCTCATTAGTACAAAATACTAATTGCATGTAATATAACTACTCACAATACTGCTTGTTTGCTGGCAAATTTGGCATATTACTCGTATGTATGCGAAAAAGAATCTGGAATAACTTTTGGAAAATTCTGTCTCTGTAAACAACATAATTTCTTTTCGTATAAAAGTTTACACTTGATTAAATATTCTTAATCTGGAAGGATCGTAAAGGATCTATTCTTGAACAAGAATGCAAGTACATAGCCTTCTGAAAAATATTTACCCTTCTTAAATCGTTTTTTTTTTTCCACTGGAAAATAATTTTTTTTTCCTTTATGATTTATTATTTTTCAACGTGTAAAACTCAAATCGAAAAGAAAAAAATATACTCATCCTTATTTTTTTTAAATTTTTTTCAATTTCTATAGAACAGAATTAAAAAAAAAAAATTTTTTTTTCACAATATCTAAAAATACTTAGCTCTCTTAAAAGAAGAAAAGACTCAATCTTAATATAAGATGTATTTTTTTTTAATATTTTTCTTCGGGATTGCTTTTTGAAGAAAAGAACTTTTTCCAAGAAAAATCTAAATTAAAAAAAATCAAATTTTTTATTTTTAAGAATTTTTTGATTTGACAAGCAATTAACTCACATTTTTCTTAACCTTATCTGACAGTGAGATCCTCTTTGTTAATAATTTTACTGACAGGCACAAGGTTCTGTTTTTATTGATCGGCTATTTTCCATATATTCGCTTTTAATGCTTCAAAGCAGGTTAAATCGCATGGAACAGATCCAATTAAAAATTTCTTATTTCGGTATTACTTTTAATAGAGATTATTTCAAATCTTATTAGTGTTCAGTCGATTGTTAAAATTCTTACTTTTCATGACGTAATTATTCATAATCTTTTCATAATTGTTATTTATTTAGAATTCAAAAATTTATTAAAAGAATGTAATTTTCAGAACAAAACAAATTTTTTTGTTATTTCATCTGTAATAAAAGGATGCAGTTTTATTTTGGTTCTAAAGATTACTAAGATTATTTTATAATTTATTAAACGAATTTAATTTTCAAGACAAACAAATTTTATTTCTTTTATAACAAAAAGATTTTTTTTTTTTTGTTCTAAAGATTAGTAAGATTAATTTTCTTTTGTTTGTGTTCTTTAGAGTTGAATAAATTTAGTTTTAATTTTTTATTCTTTATATTTTTTGACGTAAACAACAAGTTTTCTGATAAATTTTCTGTATTTTTAAAGATATACCTGCATAGAACCAGAAATTTAATATGAAAATTGCATTTCTTAAGAAAAATGTTCCTATTATTAAATTAAAAACTATTAGAATTTTCAAAAGTACTTTAAAAATTGTAGTTTAAAATTTAGTTTTAATTTTTATTCTTTATTTGTTTACAGATAAACAACTTCAAGTTTTCTTGTAAATTTTCTGTTTTTTAAAAATATAGATCTGCATGGAACCAGAAATGTAATACGAAAATTGATTTCTTAAGAAAAAGTTACCATTATTAAGTAAAAAACTATCACAATTTTTAAAAAATAGTTTAAAAATTGTTTAAAAATTTAGTTTTAGTTTAAAAATTTAGTTTTTGTTTAAAATTTAATTTTAGTTTTAGTTTTATTCTTTATATGTTTTCAGATAAACAACTTCAAGTTTTGTTATAATTTCTTATAATCTTTTAAAAATATAATTACATGGGACTAATACGAAAATTGCATTTCTTAAAAAAGTTACCTTTATTAAGTTAAAAAATATTAGAATTTTTAAAAAAGTAGAATTTTTTTTTCTTTTTTTCTTATTTTAGTTTACCTTTTGGCAACAATAAAATAACCATATTAAAAATCTTATTATTCCATGAATTTAATTCATTTTATTTTATAGAATAAATAGAAAAATGCTTTTCTTCTTATTTTTAGTTTAAAATATGAATGTATTACTTTTATTATAATTTAAAGTAATACGTTCATACATAATAACATAATTATTATTATCATTTATCATACTTCTGTTTTTTCAGTAACAAAAGGATGTTTTTTAATACGGTTTTATTAGTTTCACCTGTATGTTTGTTTGTTTGTATGTAACTGACTCTTTGGGCTCGATTTTGCCCTACTTTAAGCGATCAGATTTAATTTAAACGTTGTAAACTTATCAAGGACCGACGACACTAAAATATTTTGATAAGTTTATTATCTCATCATGATTAGGATAGCCAGGAATAGTGATTAAAACACACAGCCTTTGAAAAGTCATCTTGATCGGCGCATCACTTTTTCCCTTGGAGATCTGTTTCTCCTCATACACACTATTTAATCTGCAAAGAAACATTTACAGACATCTTTCAGAACGAAAACAGTTTATTCTTTTTAATACGCTTTTATATTAGTTTCACCTGTATGTTTGTTTGTTTGCAATTGATAATGTCCCCTCTGTGTGTCAATTTTATTGCAATTGTACTAAACCGAATGGATGGAGGGTTTCTGGAAAATTTTTCAGGAGTGTTTATTCAGTGATTTGCATGCCCTATTATAATCATCCAGAAAATTCAATCATACTGTCTGATTGTCGATAACAGGCATTTGGTCATAGTTTCCATCGAGTCTAACCTTTTTTAAAGCATGATTTGTAACTCATACCGCTAATGAAAATCAAACCTTTTTTTTTTCTTTCTAATGCAGCTGGCAAAACACTTAGACAATTTGATCTTGGACGCCTTAAGGCAAGCGATGCACAGACGTACTCGCTTTGCATTACCCAGGGGGCGCGTGTAACTTGAAGATAAGTCACGGACGCGGAATAACAATGCCCCCGCAACGCTCTACAATCCTATTAGATCGGGACCTACGGTTTAAAAGTGGATTCGAACCACTACAAACATCCATGGCACCGCCGGGACTCGAACCCGAAACCTGTGGTAACAAGCACCAGAGCCCTAGCCACTCTCGGCCATTCAGGCCCAAAAATCAAACCTTCTAGGGCGTATTATTATAAGATACTGAGTGGGAAAAATGAAACTCTAATCTATTTTTGTTATATGTTTTATAGTTATTGCAATGAATTACTTCACTTCATTTCACTTAACAATTACAAATACTGATTTCAAATGATTTTTTTCTAATTTTCAGATCTCTAAAAATTCCAATTTTGAAAACAAATGTTATTAATAAATGAGTTACATACATTTTTTTAAATTGGGTTCTTTTTTGAAATTTAAAAATGCACATTTTGAATTTTTCAAAAAGGATTATTGATTTTTTAGTTTTTATTTCAGACGTGTTATTTTTATCATAATAATTTAATCTAGTTATTTTGTAATTAAAATTAATATCGAGAGATTTGATTGTTTTTATGTCAAGTTAATTTTTACCTTCAAATATTCATATTTTATGCTTTTAAAATGTAAACTGATAAAGTTTAATCTCATTTAATTAATACTTTTATTTAATGTATAGTCTATAATTTAAATTTTATGTGAGAAAGAGTATTGTTTTAAAATTGTTGTTTTTCTTTGTTATTAATTTGAATGTAATAAATATTTTAAATAATACAGTTCTGAAGCATCTTTAATTCTCGCTGCGTTGTTGTTTCCAAGGGGGCCTGATTGTCAATTGGTTAGCACTCTGGTCGTTGGTACCACACAGGCTTCAGGTTTGAATCCTGGAGATGGCGTGGATGTTTGTTGGTGGTTCGGAATCCACGTTGAACTACATGTCCCAGTCTAATTAGCCCAAAATGTCGGTAGAGCACCAAAATGAACCAAATCAAATCCCGAACTCGAACCCGAAACCTGTGGCCCGAGCTCCAGTCACTGGGCCACCAGGCCCATAACAGCTCTATTTAGCATTATGACAATTCATTTTTTTTTCCTTCAGTCATGTCTTAATGTAATCGAATAAAATATTTTTTAACCTAATCAAACAAATACAAAAAAAAACATTAGAATTCTTCCAGTGAAAAATTTCAGTAATGGCCATCCCTTCTGCTTCTCTGCATACGTTAATGCCAGTCGGAATACGTGCATTGAATAACATGCATATAGAATACCATCCCTTTTGTTTAAAATACAAATTGCAAGTCTGTATAAGGATCGTCGCCAAAGAATTCTCTGAGCAATTCTTGTTCCGATATATAAGCATGTTTAATGTAGCAGATGATTAGGAATTTCCCGAGTTTGAGTGCACCGTGATGATATTCGAAAAGAATTTCCTTCATACATGAACACGGAGTTCTATTTTATGAAACCCTTACCTTACTTTTTCTAAACTTACATTTTTCTATAAACGCATTTCTTATCTCCTTTTAATATTGCATCGTATCCATAACAAAATATTTTTAAAAGAATTAAAATTAATTAATATTAATTAAAGCAGAAATTTTTAAGTTATTTTTTCTTACCTTTTTTTTTTTTTTGTTAAATAATCATTTATATATGTAATTTTAATCAGGAATATACATTTGGAGAAATCTACTGTGATATAAATAAAAAGGCTGTTTTATTTTATTTTTATATTGTTTTTAATTTCAAGATTATTTCATGCTTACTTGCTTTTTGTATTTATTTTAAATAAGTAATTTATTAATAAAGACAAAAAACAAAATCGATTTTAATTCGATCTTGTTTTACATAAACATATCGCAATAAAAGAAATAAAATCGATTTTAATCAATTTTTATTTCTTTATTGCGATAATGAATCTTTATTCTGAAAAAGAAATACGAACGATTTAAAATAATTGAAATTGGTGTTATTTATTTTATTTTAATTTATTTATGTATTAAGTTATTTTTCTTTACGTTTTTGTTAAATAATTATTTATCTATGTAATTTTGATCAGGAACATATATTTGAAAAATCTATTGTGATATAAATAAAAAGGCTGTTTTATTTATTTTTATCATGAGAAGTTAGGGACAATTTCATAATGTACTGTACTAAATACTGTAAATTATTTAATTGCATTAAATAATGTAAGATCTTAAATAGTTTAAGATGTTAGATAATATAACATTTAAAATAATATAAGATGTCCAGTAATGTAAAATGATTTTAAATATCCATTTTTCTAAATAATGCATTATGGGAAATACAGTTAATACAAAATATTATTTTATAAATTTCCCAACAGGGAAGTTTTTCCTTTAAAAATGCAAATTAAATTTTTAAAAAGGTATTATATTTTATTATTTTTAATGTTCTTTTTAATAATGCATAATTTAATCTAATTATATTGTAACTGAAATTTATATTAAAAGATTTAAATGTTTTCATACCAAGTAAATTTCATTTTTAAAATATTCATATTTTGAGTTTTTACATTTAAGACAATTTACATTTTTAATTCACTGTTTCCGTTATACTTCACATAAACAATTATTCATTCGTTGTGCTTCTTCAGAAAATGAAGAGCCAAAAAAAAAAAAAATAATAAGAATTAAAACGAAAAATTAGCTTCTCATGAATATGAACACATTTTCAAAAGAATTTCACTTTGAATGTTATTATTATTATAAGCTAAAATAATCTATTTATTATAAGCTAAAAAAACATTCTTTTAATATTTTTTATTTTATTTAAGCTAGTTAAGTTTTTTTATTATATTATATTATATTTATTTTATTACAAAAAGCAAATATAAGCTATTTATTATAAGCTAAAAGTTATAAATTCGATTTTCTTTTCTAGATTCATTTTTTATTTTTTGTGTAGCAACGAATCACAAAAAAAAAATTATTATTTTTTATTTCTTAATAAATCCGCAATTTTTCGTTGTGAAATTTAGGTTTAGAAAAATTATCTTTTTGCATTAGCACATTGCTTTATATTCACGAAAATAATAAGAAAACAAAAAATGATTTAGGTGTTAAATAAATTAGAATTCTATATAATAATATAAAAATAAAAACCTGAGAAGTCCATTTTTTTCTTAGAATTTTAGTATCTTTTCATCTGAAGCACAGCTGAAAAATTCTTTAGAAGAAATTGCAGTGTTTGATAACATAAAAGCTAGCAATCAAATAAAAAGCAAACATTCTATAACTGCTGTAATTAAACGGATCGTCTGATTGCATTTGCTTAGATGCAACAGACGATTTTTAAATATTATGGAACAAGATTTAAATATTATTTCTTGTTCGTTTTTCGAAATATTTTATAAATTGTAATGTTTGCATTCGATAATATTTTTTTTTTTTTTGTTCATTTCGAACATTGTGTTACTCTAAAAGTTTAATTATATTCACTTTCTAAATTCGTTTTATTTTTTATTTTTTGTTCTTAGCTATTTTTATTGATGAAATGAAATGAATTAAAAATTTGCATGTATCTTTCTATTGCTTATCTTCTGAAATGGCTGTGATCAAACTAGAATACATTTAGAAAACTTGAATATTTTAATTTAAAAATAATAAGTCATTCGTGAAAAACTCTTGCATGGATATTTGATTTCAAGGTAAAAATTATTATATTTTATTATTATTATATCTGTAAAATTATAATATTAAATTTTGTGTTATTTATTAAAACACAGCATATTTACAAGTAAGAATAAATAAATAACTGAATTACGGATTTCATACGTTATTTATGCGCAAAAAAATATATATTTTACTGGCACTTTGGAGAAGAAAACATTTTCTTAATTTCTCCCTACCATTTATTTATGTTTTTAAGATAATAATAAGATTTTAATTTTATTATTAAATTAAAAATGTGTTGCGAAAATGTAAAAAAATAGGGTTTCATTGATTTTAAAATGTTGTCAAACTTAAATAATCGCGATTAGTAAATAATTGTTCTAAAGAATTGTTTTTAATTAGTAAAGAATTGTTGCTGATTAGTAAAATTGTTTTTTTGAAAAAAATTATTTTTGTGAAAATTTTTCTGAATTTTTGGCTTTGTTTGCTGTTTTTTTTTTCCCTTAATTAAATTTACCAAAGCAAAGGTATATATTATTTCCCAAAATATAGGTTGTACGTCCTGGAATTATACAAAATTGTTAATTTAAAAAAAATTTCGGAAATTATTATTCTTGTCGTACTTTCTTAAAATACCCCCAAAAATCTTATTTCTTTAAACATTACTTGTTGCATCTGCTTGAACAATTTTATTATAACAATGAAGTTTAAAAGAATTAAACAATAAGTTTTAAAATAAAAAGAGCTTATTTTTAAATCATCTTAAATGTAAAAGTTCTTTTTTTTTTCTTCTTCTTTCTTTTTGGACGAGCTGCCAGGCATTGGTTTTTCGTCCCGAGACATCTCATGCAAGAAGCATTCGAAAGTTCCATTTCGAATTCCGCCTTGGACAAACAAACAAGCAAAAGCAGTCGCGAAAATGCTTCTCCACGGTGACTTTACCGCTCTCGGAGCAAGTGAGAAATCGAATTCGAAGCGTCAACATCTGTCACATCGCATAAAACGCCACTCTTTTTGACGACAAGACAGTGGGGAAAAAAAAGTCGTGACGAGAAAACCCACTCGCACAGAATGCATGATGTATCAGTTTTTATTTTTTTTTCCCCACTCCTCTTCTTCAGTGAATGCAGCAGTGTTCGCATGTCTCTGTATGTCTTTCTGTTATGCAAATGATAAAAGAATTCGTGTCTCTTACATGGTGTGAATCGCTTATTTCACACTCAAGAGAGTTCTCTTGGCTGGGTCTATTTTTTAAATAACATAACAACGACATTTCTTCAAGAGAAAGATTTAGTCTTCGCTGAATGGCATTATTCATTCAGAAATGCGATACCGATTAATTATTGTAGCAGTGATATCGATACTTGCCTGATATGGAAGTTAAGCGGTTCTTGACCTTGTAGTTTAATTAATTTATATATTCTATGAGAATAGAATCATTAAAAGGATAGTTTAATTAGGTGTTTTTTTTTTTCAATTTTTAATCACTTCTATCTATTATGTCATTTTTTGTACAGTTTTTTTTTTTATGGCGTTAAAAGTGAAATATTTTTTTTTTTTAATTGAAAATTTTAGAATTTTATTGTCGAAGGATAATGCTTTTGGATTTAAAATAATTGTGAATATTTCAAAAAATGGAAAATTTTAGAAGTGGAAAACTATAGAAGGTTGATTGTGCAACGAGTTGCAATTTACTAATTATTTCTCTTCTTAATTAATTAGTATTTGATCATTCAAACAAAGTTTTTATGAATTTATATGCAATGTTGTACCCCGATTCAAGTTGGTTGGCTTTTCATTAAAAAAACAAATATATTCAATATTATCTTCTTTTTCATTGGCGCAACAGCTTATGGTAGGCCAAGGCCGTCTGCCTACTGGTAGATTTCGAATCAAGAGATATTTTCTTTTTAGTCAAGAAATGTTTTGTTTTATGTAAGATTAGGCCAAACGCTCTACAGTCATATTGAATCCTAACCACTACAAACATCCA
The DNA here is from genome assembly GCA_021605095.1 of Caerostris extrusa. NCBI lineage: Eukaryota > Metazoa > Arthropoda > Arachnida > Araneae > Araneidae > Caerostris > Caerostris extrusa. The sequence goes on along the minus strand of BPLR01005559.1, from coordinate 173,713 downwards.
TGGCACCGCAGAGACTCGAACCCGAAACCTGTGGCACAGAGCACTAGATTTAATATTATTCCTAAACAAAATTTATATAAAAATTAAGAAAAATTAAAAATAAGGCATAATTTTTTTTTTTTTTTTTTTTTTTTTTTTTTTTTTTTTTATCTTAATTTTAAGAGTGAAACGGGAAATTTCTGTTCTTTTGTTTAAATATGTAAAATATCTTATGAATATCAGATCTATAAACACAATTTACACACACACACACACACACATATATATATATATATATATATATATATATATATATATATATATATACATATATATAATGTCTCCAGAATTTATTTAAATAATAATGTCAATAGAAAATCGGAAATTTGAAGTGATAAAAAGTATTAGAAACACTAGTAAATAATTAAAAAGTATTAGTAACATTACATTTGTAAGAGTATTATAAACTTTAAAATTTATTCATAAAACATTTTTTATTGCCTATTATGTAACATACCATTTTGTGACTTAGTAAAATAATAATAAAATTTTTTTAATTTTCCAATAAATTAACGTAAATTATATTTATATAATCACACCTATCACATATTAATTTTATTCTTAATTTTTCTATGAATGCCATTTTACGCATATGTTGACATTTTTGTGACAGATACAATACTAGTACAAATTTGTTTGCAATGTTTATAAAACAGCTGCCATCCATTCAATATTGCAAATATAAACATTTTTGATGTGATTTAGTAGGTGATCAACAAATTCAGTGTGCTTCGTAAATATTAATTAAATTTTCACCATCTCGATGACTTAGCGTTAAAAGATAAACGTCACCTATGCTGAAACCTTGCAATTCTCGTTTGAAAGCACAGTGATTATTGATTATGTTGCTATCGTAAAAGTTGATTGGATACCGGGAGAAGTATGTGATGGATGAGTCGAGTTAATTAATCTTTGCGAGAGGTTCTAAAGTTCCGTTGTAGTAGATGAGAGGTGATCCTTTTACAATGGATGCCACTTGCTGCTGGTTTAGTTGGATGTATGTCCTCCGCAGAAAAATTCTGATGAAGAGCTTTCTTTTCTGATGAAATGGATCACAAAGAGGATCATTGGATTTCCGATTAAATGAATCACAAAGAGGCGCAAACATATCGTAAATCTGTCAAATGCTGTTTGAAGGGTAGTTGACAGATTTTTAAAATTTATATTGATGAACTTTTTCTTCGACAGATAATTATTAACGATATTTATAAAATGCGGCATATGCACTTGAAGTAGCTTCACTATTTTTCTTTCATGCGTTCTCAGAAATCGATAATATTTTAATAAACTGCCAAATAGATAGATTTTTTATTTATTTTAAATGTAATTTGTTGACAAGTGAAAATGAAAATGCTTACTTACTCAGTCAGCCTAAATAAAGCATTTATTTTTAAAAACATCAATTTTCAATCGCCACATCAATATTATGAATATACTAATGTGCATAAATACAGAAAAGCACAGTTTTTGTTTGCTCAATAAAATACATGTGGCTAGAAAAGGCGATTTCGAATACATATATGTCTAAGTTCAAGAAATAAGTGAATACAATATTAAATGGAAAAACAGACATGAAATTCTGAATTTTGAATTCTGTCACGCTTCCATTATAGAAATATTAAATGTTATCATTATAAAAAACGTAATAAAATAAGAACAAATAAGAAATATATATATGTATATAAGTGGGTGCGCAGAAGATCTACCTCCCAGTGCTGCACCTGGTAACACTTTTTAGTGTCTAAAAGATCTACAACTTGGCTGTATTCTTAGATTAATGAACTGTGTTGCAGCATGTTTTGTTGTATTATCTGTTTTTTTTTCCTTGTTCTTTTTTGCTGTAACTGTTCATAATCTGCCATTGGAAATAAAAAAAAATATTATATATATATATATATATATTAACGCATTATGTTGGTATAAAAGGCATAATTCACCAATCAATCAAGTTTGTTTATACAGTGTTTAAGTCCATAAAAATATTGGGTAAAATAGCAGAATAGGGGGCCGTTGGGATTGGCATCAAAAATCTTTTCGCCAGAGTGGGCGAAAAAAAAAAAGACCAAACATTGATATGTTCATTTAAAAATTATTTCAGTATATCAACCACATTTGCTTTTAGAAGATACGGCAATAATATTCTTATATATTATGTGAATGGTTGAAATTTAGAATACTGTGCCCTGAGGAAGTCGTCAATCTTGCTACCCGGAATATTTCGCCAATGTTCCGCCAATTTCTTTAGGGTTACAATACTGTAATGAGAGGAAATTTAACTTTTCTTTTTTCCGAACAATATGTTATTTCTACTTTGATTACTTGCAGAATTTTTATTTGTAGTAAATAAGAATAGAAACACAAATTCTTTTAAATAATTATTCCGATATGTGATATATTCTGATAATATGGATATATACAAACACACTAATTATTATTTGTTTCTTGTCATTGTTTTGTATTTCTTACTGAAACAATATATAGTTAAAATTCAGAAATGTTTTAAAGTAAAAACAGCAACAAATGAAATGAAAAAAAAAAATTATATTCGAGAAATATTTTTCTATAAATCAATTTGTGTATTTCAATTTTCTTCATACTGAAATTCTATACAAATAGTAATCTTGTGTTACATAGTGTCTGTTATTGTGTTTTTTTCACCCCTCGCATTGCTAGATTTTAATACAAAAAATAAAGCACAATAATAAGAAAATCTTGATTCTCCAATACCAAATTGCCTCTGATAAATAATAAAGCTTCTCGAGCGTAAAAAGTAAACAAACAGAACGTCTCTTAAATTGCGTTTAATGGAAAACATGTCATGATTTTTCTTTTCAAAAAAGAGAAGTCTAAGTAATAGTAATGAAGCATAAATCGCTTTTTTTAAAAAGAACTTAAAAGGAAAATGAAAAAAAAAAAAAAAAAAAAAAAGAGAATGTCGTTTGCCTGTTTATAAAAGAAGTTTTTTGCAATTTATGAATTGAATTGAATTTTATTCTTTCTAATATGCTCCTTTTCTTTTTGTTGGGTTTCTCCAGATTTCAATAACTACGATTTCGGTTTTTGTCAAATAACAAATTCTTCTTTGAAAGTGAATTGCTAAGTGTACAAGAAACCACATTTGCCAAGTTATCACCCAGTTGAAGCCAAAAAAACATTGCCAAATTCCAACAATTTATTGAAAACGACGAAATCCCAACGATTATTTATCGATAACGACAAATCCATCAACCCTATTTTGCGATTTTGCCAAACTTTTATATGTTCTCTGCAAAATTATTTGAGTGTACCAACAATTGTTGTTAGAAAATGACAATAATTATCATATGTATATTATGTGAATGTTTGAAATGCAGAATACTGTACCACTGATAAAGTCGCCAATCTTGCAACCCGGAATATTTCGCCAATGTCGCCAATTTCTTTAGGTTACAATAATTAGAGGAATTAGAAACTTCTTTTCAAAAACAATATGTTATTGCTACTTTGATTATTTGCAAAATTTTTATTTGTAGTTCATAAGAACAAAAATATAAATTATTTTAAATAATTATTCCGATAATTATAAGTTATGATAAGTCATAAGTCTTGATAATTATTCCGATAATATGGGTATATAGAGACACACCAATCATTAATTGTTCATTATCATAGTTTTGTATTTCTTACTGGTACAATATATACTTAATTTTTAGAAATGTTTTAGAGTAAAACAGCAATAAATGAAAAAAATTATATTCAAGGAATATTTTTCAATCAAACAATTTATGTATTTCAATTTTCTCTCATACTGAAATTCTATACAAATAGTAATCTTGTGTTACATAGTGTCTGCGTTATTGTGTATTTTCACTCCCGCATTTCTAGATTTTAATACGAATATTCAAAGCATAATAATAAGAAAATCTTGATTCTGCTTTTTACCAAATTGCCTTTCTGATAAATAATACAACTTCTCGAGCTTAAAAAGTAAACCAACAGAACGTCTCTTAAATTACGCTTAATGGAAAACATGTCATGATTTTTCTTTTTCAAAAAATTTAAGTCTAAGTAATATTAATGAAACATAAATCACTTTTCATTAAAGAACTCGAAACGGAAAGCGAAAAATGAAAAAGAATATTTTTTTTTTCTAATATCCTCCTTTTCTTTTTGTTGGGTTTCTTAAGATTTCAATAACTAAGATTTTTGGCTTCTTACGGCTCTTGTCAAATAATAAATTCTTCTTTGGAAAGGTAGGAAAAAATGTATAGATATTGCCCAATATGTTTCAGAAAATACTTTCGCTGATCCATTTCGGTGCAAGACTCAAAAAATGTCAATTTTTTTAGCTATAAAATATGGATTCTTTAATTCCTTTTTTTTTTTTTTTTTTTTTCGTATATCTATTTTATTTATCTGTTTTCGACTTTTCAGATTTATTCCTTTAGATATTTATTACATCATATTCTCAACGCAAGTGGTTATAAGTAATAAATAAATGTATGTTCTTTAGAAAATATATTGGCATCTGATTTTACTAATTAGATCCTTTATTTAATTATTTATTTATGGCTATTCTGCATAATGTGCATATGTTGTGCAAAAATTAGTTTTGTAAACTGTAGTGTGCGTCGTTTGTTCGTGCAGCTAGATCTGGGTGAGGTTGTGTTGAAACACTAGTTTAAGAATACACAGCTTTATTTACAAGCACATAAACACGACATCCGCACCACAATTAAAGATTCTTTGGAAAGGTAGGAAAATGTGTAGATATTGCCCAATATGTTTCAGAAAATACTTTCGCTTATCGATTTTGGTGCAAGAGCAGAATATTATGTTAATTTGCAAAATTATTTCAGTGTACCAACAACATTTGTTTTTAGAAGATATGAAAATGTTGTTCACATATGTATTTTGTGAATGGTTGAAATCTAGAATACTGTACCCCTGAGGAAGTCGCCAATATTGCATCACAGAATACTTCGCCATTGTTCAATTTCTTTAGGGTTACAATACTGACGAATTCCTCTAATTAAAGTATTATAACCCTAAAGAAATACGCAGTTTCTTTTTCCCATAAAAATTTTTTTATGGTAAATAAGAACAGAAATATATATTCTTTTCAATAATTATTCCAACAATTCCATGTGAATATTATTGTTACATCTATCAGTGTTTTTCTATATATCCATATTGAACCACACTAATCATTAATTGTTCCTTTTCATAGTTTTATTTTGATTACTGGAACATTATACAATATTTTCAGAATTATTTTAAAGTAAAACAGCAACAAAGAAAAAAATAAAAAAAATTATATTCGAGGAATATTTTTCTATAAATCAATTTATGTATTCAATTTTCTCTGATACTGAAATTCTATACAAATAGTAATCTTGTGTTACATTACATAGCGTCGGCGTTATTGCGTATTTTCACCCCGCATTTCTAGATTTTGACACGAAAATTCAAAGGCATGATAATAAGAAAATCTTGATTCTCCAGTACCAAATTGCTTCTCTGATAAATAATACAACTTCTCGACCTTAAAAGTAAACAAACAGAACGTCTCTTAAATTACGCTTTAATGGAAAACATGTCATGATTTTTCTTTTCAAAAAGAGAGAAGTCTAAGTAATATTAATGAAACATAAATCACTTTTCTTTAAAAGAACTCGAAACGGAAAGCGAAAATGAAAAAAAGAAAGAATTTCGTTTGCTGTGTATAAAAGAAGTCTTTCGCAATTTATGAATTGAATTTCAATTTTTTTTTTTTTTTTTTTTTTTTTTTTTTTCTAATACGCACCTTTTCTTTTTTGTTGGGTTTCTCCAGGATTTCAATAACTAAGATTTCGGCTTCTTACTGCTCTTGTCAAATAATAAATTCTTGTTTGGAAAGGTAGGGAAAAACCTTAGATATTGCCCAATATGTTTCAGAAAATACTTTCGCTTATCGATTTTGGAGCCAGACTCAAAATTGTCAATTTTTTTTCAGCTATAAAATATGGATTCCTTTAATTCATTTTTTTTTTTTTTCGTTCTTATATCTTTATTATTTAGATATTCGACTTTTTAGTTTTATTCCTTTAATATTTATTATTTTTTTTATTATATGGTTATAAGTAATAAATAAATTATGTTCTTTAAATTAAATATTGGAATCTGTTAAAACGATTTTACTAATTACATATTTTATTTATTTTTGGCAGTTCTGTATAGTGTGCAAAATTAGTTTATTTTGTAAATTAAAATTCTGAATGAGTTGCAAGAAAATATTATGTTTCTTTAAATATTTTTAAAATGCATTTTTTTTTTTTTTAAATTTTCTTGTAACTTTTTATTTATTTATTTGTTTGGTTATTCTGTACAATGTACATTAAGTTATACAAAATTAATTTCTTATTATTTCTTAATTATTTTATTATTATTGTAATATGCTTCCTCCTTATCACTGCAAAATCTCCTCCTGTGGTTTTTAGGAGAAATGGTCAGTAGGCCTCGAGACTCTCACTCGACAGGAAGTACAGCGCACCCGGCGCTCTCACTGAGAAATATTTAGTACAGAGCAATCACGCGCTTCTGTTGAGAAACGCTTAGTTTACAGTCTCTGATCCCGAGAGGAAACATATTTAGCAACATCCTGTGTATTAATTCTTAGCTTCTTTTTGCCTTAAAATTTTTATTTATGGTAAATAAGAACAGAAATATATATTCTTTTCAATAATTATTCCAACAATTCCATGTGAATATTATTGTCACATCTATAAGTGTTTTTCTATATATCCATATAGAACCACACTAATCATTAATTGTTCCTTTTCATAGTTTTGTTTTGATTACTGGAACAATATATAATATTTTCAGAATTATTTTAAAGTAAAACAGCAACAAAGCAAAATAAAAAAATTAGATGCGACGAATATTTTTCTCTAAATCAATTTAAGTATTTCATTTTTATCTGATACTGAAATTCTATACAAATAGTAATCTTGTGTTACATAGCGTTTGCGTTATTGTGTATTTTCATCCCCGCAGTTCTAGATTTCAATTCAAAAATTCAAAACACAATAATAAGAAAATCTTGATTCTCCAGTACCAAATTGCCTCTCTGATAAATAATACAGCATCTCGAGCGTAAAAAGTAAACAAACAGAACGTCTCTTAAATTACGTTGAATGGAAAACATGTCATGATTTTTTTTTCAAAATGAGAGCAATCTAAGTAATATTAATGATACATAAATCACTTTTTTAAAAAAGAATTGGAAAAGGAAAGGGAAAATGAACAAAAAAAAGAGAGAAAGTCGTTTGCCTGTTTATAAAAGAAATCTTTTAGCAATTTATGAATTGAATTTCAATTTTTTTTTTCCAAATGTGCATATGTTCTTTTTGTTGGGTTTTTCCAGATTTCAATAACTAAGATTTCGGCTTCTTACGGCTCTTGTCAAATAATAAATTCTTCTTTGGAAAATGAGTTGCTTAACTGCACAGAAACATTTGTCAAGTTATCGCCCAGACACAAAAAAAAAGTTGCCAAATCCCAATAATTTATTGAAAACGACGAAATCCCAACGCTTGTTTATCGATAACGACAAATCCAACAACCCTATTTTGCGATTTTGCCAAACATTGATATGTTCATTGTAAAATTATTTTAGTGTACCAACAACATTTTGTTTTTAGAAGATATGGCAATAATATTAATATATATATATATATATTATGTGAATGGTTGAAATCTAGAATATTGTACCACTGATAAATTCGCCAATCTTGCAACCCGGAATATTTCGCCAATGTTGCCAATTTCTTTAGGCTTAGAATACTGTAATGAGAGGATTTTCGAATTTCTTTTTCAGAACTTTTTTTTTTCAAATTAGTTATTGAACTTCATTAGCAATAACTAATTTAATCAAAAAGTAGCAAAATTAATCTTTGCTACTTCGATTATTTGCAAAACTTTTTATTTGGAGTAAATAAGAGCTAAAATATAAATTATTTTAAATAATTATTCCGATAATATGGATATATAGAAACACACTAATTCATTAATTGTTCCTTGTCATAGTTTTGTATTTCTTATTGGAAAAATATATAATTAATTTTCAGAAATATTTTAGAGTAAAACAACAATAAATGAAAGAAAAATTATATTCAAGGAATATTTTTATATAAATCAATTTATGTATTTCAATTTCCTCTGATACTGCTTCTCTGATAAATAATACAACTTCTCGAGCTTAAAAGTAAAAAAAACAGAATGTCTTTAAATTACGTTTAATGCAAAACATGTCATGATTTTTCTTTTCAAAAAGAGAGAAGTCTAAGTAAATTAATGAAACATAAATCACTTTTTCTTTTAAAGAACTCGAAACGGAAAGCGAAAATGAAAAAGAAAGAAAGAAAGAATTTCGTTTGCTGTGTATAAAAGAAGTCTTTCGCAATTTATGAATTGAATTTCAATTTTTTTTTTTTTTTCTAATATGCCCCTTTTCTTTTTGTTGGGTTTTTTCAGATTTCAATAACTAAGATTTCGGCTTCTTACGGCTCTTGTCAAATAATAAATTTTTGTTTGGAAAGGCAAGGAAAATTGTGTAGATATTTCCCAATATGTTTCAGAAAATACTTTCGCTTATCGATTTTGGCGCAAGACTCAAAAATTGTCCATTTATTTTTTTCAGCTATAAAATATGGATTCCTTTATAATTCATTTTTATTTTCGTTCTTATATCTTTATTATTTAGATATTCGACTTTTTAGTTTTATTCCTTTAATATTTATTATTTTTTATTATATGGTTATAAGTAATAAATAAATTATGTTCTTTAAATTGAATATTGAAATCTGTTAAACGATTTTACTAATTACATATTTTATTTATTTTTGGCAGTTCTGTGTGTGCAAAATTAGTTTATTTTATAAATTAAAATTCTGAATGAGTTGCAAGAAAATATTATGTTTCTTTAAATATTTTTAAAAGGCATTTTTTTTTTTTTTAATTTTCTTGTAATTTTTAATTTATTTATTTATTTGGTTATTCTGTACAATGTACATAAGTTATACAAAATTAATTTCTTATTGTTTCTTAATTATTTTATTATTATTGTAATGTGCTTCCTCTTACTACTGCAAGATCGCCCCTGTGGTGTTCTGGAAAAATGGTCAGTAGGCCTCGAGACTCTCACTCGAGAGGAAGTACAGCGCACCCGGCGCTCTCACTGAGAAATGTTTAGTACAGAGCGATCACTCGCTTCTATTGAGAAACGTTTAGTTTATACTGAAACCGAGAGAAAATATATTTAGCAACATCTTGTGTATAAGTTGGCCTACAGACTCTCACGCGGAGAGGAAATTTATTTCGCATATCCAATGCTTACCTGAGTATCTTTATTTTCGGTTTAGAAGTGGAATCCTTCCACGAATATCTTCATATATGTAATTCTTTTGCCCATGTGTTTGTCACTGAACTCCTCCAAAACGGCTGGACCTATTTCGATGAAATTTTTGTGTGTGTGTAAGTGGGTTGGGTTACGTTTACAATTGGACCCGGTAGGTGGTGCTACAATCGATATAATTCTTCTGTACGTGTGTTTGTCTCTGAACTGTTTCTAAATGGCTTGACCGATTTTGATGACATTTTTTGTGTCTGTTTGAATAGGCCCCTGGATGGTTTAGATTCACAATTCGTGCGTTTTTGGCAAAACATGGAGAGTGTTTTATGCTACCCCCTTTGTTGTAAGTCGTCACCAGATGGTGCTTCAGTATAGCAACTACTATACCGTTCAACCAATCACTATGAAAATTGGTAAAAATATGTATTCGAATCTAGAAAAATAGGTTCGCACTATCCACTTTATTGTTACATGCCACTAGATGGTGCTGCAGCATTTCATCTTATATATTGTTCAAACGATATCCATGAAAATTGGCATGCACATATATTGAAATATGGAGAATATATTCGCGATATGTAAATTTCTACAATCCATTTTTTATTTATTTATTTTTTTTTTTTTTTTGGCAGGACAAAGTATGCCGGGTTCTGTTAGTATAAGTATATATCTTTAAATGTGTTAAATATTGTCTTTTTCTAAATATTGTATGTGTGTGGTGTTTGTGGGTGTGCAAATAAAGCTATGAGTTCTCAAACCTGTGTCTCAACCCAACCACGCCTAATTACAATCCAGAGATGTAGAACCTACAACACTACATTATTTCTTTCTTTTTAATTATTTGTAAACTGTCTTTCTTTCTAAAATTTCATTCATTTACTGTGGTATCAAGCATTAGAAAACGAATTTTTGTGGTTTAGAAGTTGGCACTTATGCTGCTAGTAAACGCTGAACTACAACTAACGGTAAACCACAATATTAATATAGCCTTACAGTAAGTCAAGGGCAAAAGTGAGATGTAATTTAATACTAAATTGAAATGTATCCAATCATCATTATTGCGTGCGTCATTATTATTACACATGTTGTCATCATGATATTCGCTTGCATGAAAGAGACGAAAAACTTTTAAAAAATAATTCCTTTTATGGTAATGTAAGAAATTTTCAAGTCATTTTTCAAGTAATTCTTGTGGTGGGAAAAAATAAACTTGTTTTATAAAAATAAATAAATATTTATTTATTTTTAGTGACATCATCTTAAAAAAACTGAAAAAATAAATTTTAGTTTAAAAACCCTAAAAAACACGCTTAACGCTTAGAGTTAAACAAACTGAAAAGTAAAAAAATAATTGTTAACATAAGAATAAAATGACTGACGAGAAAATGAATGTCACTGTTCTAAAAGCGTGGGGTGCTCGATATCAATCGTTATAATTTTTCACTAGTTTCAATCTGAAATGAGAGTTAGTTTAAAAAATGTCATTCATTTTAGAACTGACGGCTTATGTTAATTTTATTTAACTTTTTTTAGTTTGATTAACTCTAAAAGCGTGTTTTTCAGTTTTTAAATTATATTTATTTTTTACTTTTTAGTTTGATTAACTCTGAAAGCGTGTTTTTAAAATAATATTTAATACGGAGGACTGAAACTACAGTTCTTACAATAATTTAATTGTGAGTAAAACAACGGCTAAATGCGAATATGTCGAGCGAACCAGGATTCGAACAGGGAATCTCCTGATCCGTAGTCAGGTGCGTTGTTCGTTGTGCCACTGCTCCGCGTAGGTTTGAATGTCTTTACTGAATACTTTCATTCTACATGGGTTAAATTACTCTTCATAAGTTAAAATAAAATCACTAATCCTGGCAATCCTAATCATGATGAGATAATAAACTTATCAAAATATTTTATTATCGTCGGTCCTTGATAAGTCTACAACGTTTAATTTAAACCTGATCACTTAAAGTAGGGCAAAAAAGTTACAAACAAACATACAGGTGAAACTGATAAAACTAATAAAATCAACTAATAATACTTGACGCACAGGTTGAAGAACTCACAGCTTTATATGTACACACTCACAAACACCACACACATATTTAATACATTTCAAGACAAGATAATTTTAGATTCGTGGAAGGACTCCACTTCTAAGCCGAAAACCCGAAACTGATAAGTGCTAGATGCGCGAAATATACTTCCTGTCTAGATGAGAGTCTGTAGACCAATTAATGCACCGGAATGCGCTAAATATATTTTCTTTCGGGTAATATATTTAAAAACGAATATAAAACAAATACGAAACTAAACGTTTCTCAGCAGAAGAGTGCGGTTGCGCTGTACTTCTTCTCGGGTGAGAGTCACTAGGCCTACTGTCCATTTCTCCTAAACGTCAGGGGGACTCTTGCAATTGAGTAGGAGGAAACATGGTTACAATATTATATAATGTTTAAAAAGTCTCTTCAAGATTTGTTTATTTTAAATGATAACTCAATGACAGTTTTAAAGAAAGAAATTTCAGTAGAATAGAAAAATATTGAATACCATAGTATTTTTATCACAGATTTGAAGATATATTTCTACCGGAAACTGCCATCTCACATCTTAGAACGTCATCCAATCGGAAACCTGATTTTCTGCCTATTTAGCCTTCTGATTGGCTGGCTTTCTATGACTTGCTTGACAAATGCATCTTTAATGTTTTTAATTTTCAACAATTACTATAATAATGAATGATATTTATATACTAATTCTTATACATTAGCTACATATCTTATCTTTTAAGTTAATACACATGCTACAAAAAAATCGATATTACAAATGCAAAGAAGAAGGAGCACAGTACTGTTGTCTATGCTGTTGTCCTTAATGTATTATAACATCTCTGTGAAACAAAATGTATGATAACGTCTCTGTCTCTCTCTAACAAATGCATAATGGCAACCTATCACTCAAAACTGAGAGCAGATAAGCATTTTTGTAGATATTTATACTTAGCGAATTGTGAAAAAAATCACGATCAGTCGTCAGGATTAATCATTATGAAATTAGCGATTGTCTGTTTGACCTTCACCGGTCGAAACAATTACAGATGTGATATGGACTACATCATGAATTGCTGCATTGTAATTAGTGATAGACCATGGGCTGAGGAAGTGTCCACTCCAAAGAGAAGTCAGGAAAGCTGACACCCCTCTCTTGACGAGTTCAATTAAAGGGAGGTATTTGGAAAAGAAAGTAGAGAGTGCTGTGACGAGTCGACAAGATATGTTTTTTTTATTTTTTCTGTGAAGTGACTGAACAGGCTGGAGATTCCGTTTACAAAGTGAACCTCTTGTGGTTTCATGTATCACGCTGTGTGATAATGAAGATCTGCCACAGACCGTGTTCATTAGATTCGTCGTAGACTCGAGAACTCTGAAAATCTCCTACCTTGGAGTGAACTGTACTTGTGAATAAAATTTATATCTTTAAATTTCATTTCTTTATAAATAGTATAATAAGTCAAAGTTGTGTATAGATATATAATGTTTGTAAATAAAAAATTAAAATGTTCCCATGAACCTGGAAGTGGTCCTCTTCTGAAGCCGTTATAGGTCTAGTATAGTCCGAGACGTTACAATATATTTAAGGACTACAACAAATGTTAAATTAGAGAATTCTAACTTTTAAAATACATAGCAGCAGATTTAAAACTTTTTTTACTTAAATTATAGTGAAAATGTATTACTTTCTAAATATTGTATTATTTTTATTTAAAAATTAGGTATAGAAAAAATTTATCATTTTATAATTAAAAATTATTCAAAGTCCATAAATAAAACTAGGTGAAAAAATAATGGAATTAAAAATATAATTGATGAATAATTATCATAATATAATTTCTATGCATTTATTTTTCCTTATTAATTTCTTTTAAAAAATCATTAAAAAACATGAAAATTTTAGCATAAAACAAATAAGATACAATCATATCAAGTATAATTTAGGCATAAATCACTTTTTTTCCCTTGTGAAGAATTTCTACTGAATTGATAGTTTGCCACTCTGCTTTTCCAGCTAATGAATCAATCGACTTAAAGTGAAATAAAGTTATATATTTTTTTCCTGCATTTGTTGACATTGACTTGGAAGTATCATATAACCATTTGGAAATGAATAATTTTTAGGATACAGAAGCCAGGGTGTTCTTTCACATGCATCTTGCTTTTTAACATTGGTTTCTTTGGCATCGTCTTTGCCTCCATCACAAAGAATATTTTTATGTGCCGAACAGAGTTCAGATTCACATGTCTTGTCGTCACACATAAATTTATGAGGAAATCCATTGTGACATTTCTCATGAGTTTTGTGTATACGTTCTAAGAACAGTTCTTTTTCTTGCGGAGTGAAAGTCTTCAGTGGATCTTTCTTTTTCGATTTCTGATAACAAATGTAACTGTCTCCCGTTTCTGTGGTAAATTCTCGTTTGGGCTCTTCTTCAACATAAAGTAATCCGGGATCGACTGTCTTGTATTCGAGAATTTTGGCGTGCGGATTTTTCGGTGGCGAACGTTTTGGAGCATATGGAACCTCACCAGGAGGTACAGGCAAGCACGGTGATTTGTCTTGGGGCAACATTGGATAGGGAGGCAAGAAATCAGTCTGGGTAATACTTCTGTCGTACTTCATTCCCGGTTCTTCATAATGGCGTTTGAATTCGTAATACTTTCTCAGCGATATACCCTTGCGATTGACGAATTTCTCGTGCGTTTCACTGACTCCTGGGAAGAAAGGTCCCTCGTGAACAGATTGTCGGTGGGCCCAGAATCCCACATCTGCACTCTATTTAATGGATCTAAATAGGATGGTAAGTAAGGCACGTCGCCTCTGTTTTGTTTACCCACAGCTGGTTCCCTCCAACCTGGTGGGCTGTAGTCTTTGTAAGCGCCGGCAAAATCAGATGGGAATTCTTCCTGTTGGGCTTGACTAGAAGTGATGTTTGCATTGCATGGGGGCGAATATCCAGTGGAGCAGCAAAACTGAGTGTGGCCTGAGGGTTTATCGGGTCCACCGGCGCAACGATTTCCACAGAGCACCATGACGGAAGCAATGTTCCCTACATAAAATTGTTACAAAAGTTTAAAAAATAGGGATACCTTATTATTATTAAGGCCCTCGTTATTTAAAGAGCGCAAAGATAATCCCCAAAATCCACTCGTGACAAGAGGATTACAATTAACGGCAATTAGGACACCCAGCTAGTTTAGCGACCTGCGTGGCAGATTTATATCAGGGGCTATCATAATAAAACAAAATGCGCCAAAAAAATGGGGATACTGGTGTATTAACGCCACCGCAGCAGAGGTTGCGTCAATAAAGAGCTGACAATGCGCCAAAATAGAGACTGTTTTGAATCTATGTTAAACTCTATATCGGCTCATTTTCCACCGAAATCCGATGGACTACTTTGTTTTTAAATAAAGTATTTTGAATTTTGAAAGTGTTTTGATTTTAAATAAAGTGTTTTATATACTTTATGATTTGTCACAAAAATTGTAAGTGTAGATTGGCGCCTCTTAAAAACCGCCAAATTTGTAGCTGCGGTGGCGTTAATACGTAAGTACCGTGCATCGGGCAATGACATATGAAACTACATGAGTTCAATTGCAGTAATTTTTTTCATCAACCTATAAAAAATATTGGGGCATTTCAGCAAATTCTAATTTATGATTCTCTAAATAAACTTTTCCTTTTTTTTTTTGGAGGAGAGGGGACAAAATTATTTGGCCAAATTGCAAAATAATAGCCATTGGAATTTCGCAACTTTTTTTTTGTGGAGCAAGATGCCAAATGTGGTAGTCCAGGTTTCTTGTACTGCTTGCAATTTACTTCGCTTTAATCGCTTACTTGGCGCACTTTGGCGAAAAGATTTTTGACGCCAAATTCTAACGGCTCCTATTTTGCGATTTTACTAATTATTTTGTTAAATTTGCCAAATTAAATTAAAAAAGATGCGTAGAAACAAATTCAATATCAAGTAAAATACAAAAATTTAGATTTGCTGTTATTTAAAAATGATTGCAATTGGATAAAACTGTCGCCAAACGGGATTACCAGATAGAAAGATTTATGTTTAAACAATGTTTAAAAAATGTCAAACTCTGAAATCGCACTAATTCACATTTGCAATTTTATCAATTTTCCGATGTGTTTCTAAGTGAACCTTTCGCGTTCTTATCAAGGGGAAAGGAATAATTTATAAATCGGCAAAATCGCAAGATAGGGGCCGTTAGGACATGGAGATTTTTTTTTTTTTTTTTGTAGCGCCAACTGAGCGATAAGTCGCTAAATGGCTAACTCGGATTTCTTGTACTTTTGCAATTGACTTCGCTGACAATTGCAACCCTTTTCTTGGCGCACTTTGGCAAAAAGAATTTTGACACCAAATCCCATCGGCCCCTACTCTGTAAAAAAATATTTGAAAACATACGTACTTTTTCTTTTATGTAAAATCCAATTTTATTGCAACATCCAGTTCTTGAGCTGGCAAGGATGTCCTAAAATGCTATTTTAAAAGTTTAATATTTTCATTATTCGAGTTTACTGGGGGAAAATAAGTTAAACCTAATCTTGATCTTAATATTCATATACATGGTGGAGGATTTAAGATAACTGTTGAAAAACTATGTTTAATATATAGTGCCACTGAGGGCTTATGCCAACGTTTATTCATAATTAATTTATTTTATTTGATGTAACATAAAAAATATATTTGAAACTGTACAATTAAGATATTACTTCATGATTTATTATATTAATTTTAATCTTTACTATTTATAAAAATTAATGGAGGTTAAAATTGTTTAATAAATATTTCATAATAAGGAATTTTCACACGTAATTGGTTAACAGCAAAACTATACACCTGAAATTACATACACCTGAAAAAACTATACACCTATGACCCCTTAAACCTCCTCATCTTAATTAATATATATACTTGGAATTCTAATAGGCTGCTTTATTGTTAGTAAATAAATAAAAGATAAATTTTCTAAAAATTCAAATTAAAGTGGTACTCAAAAAAAAAATTTGTAAAAAATATTATTGATATAAAAGTAAAATACAAAATAAAAGAAGTTAAAAGTTAAGTTTTTTTAATTCGGTACAATTAGGGACCAGTTGTCGATGCCATAATACTATTGGAAAACGTAAACATACATGTAAACAGTCAGTGAAAGGATTATGCTGAACGGTGAGAGCCAATGAATGATCTGAAAAGCAAAAATGTGTAAAATCCCCCCCCAAAAAAAAAAAAAAAGAAAGGCCGAACATGGTCAAGGACGCAGATATTTTCCCGATGATGCTGTTGAGAGTAGTTAGGCTGATATTAATCCTTTTCTAAGTAATCGACTTTCCCTCATTTGCTTTGTGCTCAGTAAAAGTTGTGGTGCTGTTAACAGCTTCAATTTTGTTGCACTCGGAGAGAGTGTCAAAAAAAAAAAAAAATAATAATAATGGAAATGATGAGAAAAGCGTACGTGTAACGTCTTGGCCTTTAACAGCTAGACCTATACCTATAACAGCTTCAAGAAAGCCACTATCAGGTTCATGGGAACACTTTAATTTTTATTTACAAGCATTATATACGCAGTCCAGTCACATTAATGTGACCACCGCCTACTTTCGATGTCAACGGCAGGTGGCAGCACATTGCAGTGGAATGTATATAAAGGATGTCCTAGGGCATCGAAAAGCATTTCAATTGTTGGCGTAATGTAGAAACGTAGCTATTTATCCAACGTCCAAAAGGGCATGATTATTGGCTTTCAGGCCAAGGGTGGAAGCATTTCGGAAACGGCTAATTTTGTGAACAGTTCGCGTGCCGCCGTGGTAAAAGTATACTGTGCACGGCAAAAGGCACTATCCAGAGTCAGCGGCGTGGCACATGTGGTGCACCACGGGCTATAGATGACAGAGGCGAACGAAGGTTACGGAGATGCGTTCGGGCGAATAGACGTGCAACTGTTGAGCAATTGACCGCCCAGATGAACCAAGGGGCTACCAAAAAGTGTATCCTCAATAACGGTTCAGCGAATGTTGCTGCGCATGGGCCTCCGCAGCAGACGCCTGGTTAATGCACCTATGCTCACTGCTGTTCATCGGCGACGAAGGCTGGAATTTGCACGCCAGTACCGAAACTGGACGTCCACAGAGTGGCGACAGGTGACTTTACCGATGAATCACGTTTTATGCTCCATCGGACAGATGGACGTTGGCGTATACGGCGTGAAACGTCTGGAAGCAAACACCCTGCAACAATTGCCGGAAGGATCCAAGCTGGAGGGGGAGCATTATGGTTTGGGGAATGTTTTTCTTGCATTCACTGCGTGCACTCATCATTGTGGAAGGCACGATGGATCAGCAAAAGTACGCATCTGTCCTTGCGGACCATGTCCACCCCTACATGCGATATTATTTTTCCTCAGAATGATGGCATCTACCAGCAGGACAATGCGAGGTGTCATATAGCTCGCAGTGTATGTGCGTGGTTCGAAGAGCACCAGGATGAGTTTACCGTACTTCTCTGGCCAGCAAACTCATCGGATTTAAACCCAATCAGTATCTGTGGGACCACCTCGATCGGATTGTTCGCGCCATGGGTCCTCAACCGCATAATCTAACACAGCTGGCCACGGTATTGGAGTCGACATGGCTTCAGTGAACACCTTCAGAAACCTAATTGACTCTCTTTCTGCACGTCTCGCAGCGGTCCTCTCTACCAAAGGTGGTTATTCTAGTTTTTGACAGGTGGTCACATTAATGTGACTAGACTGTGTATATATATACATACACAGAAATCTTTTGTAATTTATTATTTATCAAAAATGAAAAAAAAAAAAAAAAAAGAATTAAATTTGATTTGCCAGTGCAGTTCGCTCCAATGACAGAAATTTTTAGAGTTCTTGAATCTACGTCGAATCTCAAAACACATAGTCAGCGGTAGACCTTAATTATCACACGGCGTAATATACGAAACCACAAGGGGCTCACTTTGTAAGCTAGCTGTAACTCAGGCCTGTTTAATCACTTTCAGAAAAAAGAGAAAACGCTTCTAATCGATTCGTCGCAGAACTCTCTCTTTTCTTCTCCAACAATCTCCCTTTAAGAAAATCCGTCAAGGGCGCCAACTTCCCTCACTTCTCATGAGTAGTCACTTTCTCAGCTCGTGGTCTTCACAAATCACAATGGAACAACTCATGACCTAGTCCATATTCCATCTGTAATCGTTTCGACTAGTGATAGCCGAATAGGCATTCGCTAATTTCATAAGGTCTCATTATCCATGACACTGCTTATCTGTTGTCAGATTTGCGATAGGTTATTATGTACTTGTTAAAGAATATACACTCCTCTCTCCTAGAAACGAAATGATACAACTCTTCCCGTGAGAAAAAATGCTATAGCTTTTATCTACTTTGGGGCAAAGCTTGGAGATCAACAAAAGTCTTAAATGCTTTTAAATATGTCATGCTTATTTTTTGGAAAATTTAAAAAAACGAACACAAAGGAAAAAAAAAAAATTTTCAAGTTCCAACAGTATTTAGCCTTTTTTGGAAGACGCTTGAAAAATATTATTCTCGTCACTGCACACATTTAGCGAAAGAAATTTCAAAAACTGGACCTTGTTTTCATTACCTATGCAGAAAATTCTCTCATTTGTCAAAGTTGTAAGAAGGTGTCTTTTTTAGCTTTAACATAAAAATATTAATGCAACACCATTCTTTTTTTTTTTTTTCCTGTAATGAATTCAAAACAAAAATAAATACTTGAACTGCTTTTAAAGTTTTCTTTGGAAACCAAAATTACAAAAATGTATTATGTAAAACTCTTAGAGCTTGAGTGTAATGCAGTCTAAAGATTTGTTTTCTAAAACAAAACCAGCTCTCAATATATTATAATGCAAAAAACAATACAAATGTTGTTGGTATGTAAATAGGATGGAAAATTACAGTTAGTCCCATAATGGAGAAATTGGGTAACAAAAAGAATTGGATTGAAACTTAAATAAACAAAATGTTAAGAAGAGAACATGCCAAATGTTGTCTTTTAGATACTGGTTCCAAATTTGGATAGCAAAATGCAAGTTTAGTTTAGCTGACCTTTTATTGTGCAAGACTCCTTGGCTAAAGCTGAAATTGCTACATATTTATCATTGTACAGCAAATAACTCAAGTCAAAATGGCCAGCCTTGGAAAACATTCCCCAAATTTAGTTAAGTGTTATGAACTACAGTCACTGATTCTAGAATTATCAAATCTTCAAACACTACATTGTAAAATATTCTTAAAATGTTTTTGATTGATCATATGTAATTTTATTGGATTAATTTAAATTAATCAACTGCAATATAGTGTTGAACTATTCTTTTATGAAATTGAAAAAACCATTCCTACATTTTAAAAACATCTCCAATTTTTTCAACATAGTATTTACAAAAATTAAGTATCAGAGGTGAAAATATTCTGTAAAATATATATGATAATTACTATTCTGCTACTCAATTATAATTTTAAATTCAAAATATATTTACAAAATTAAAATGTACAATCCCAGACTACACATAACTTGATTATCAGCATTTATTCAATTTCAACATACATTAAAAGATTTAATTATCTTGAATAACCACATTTAATTTATGTACAAAGTATTGCGAGGTTGAATACAATTCAATCCAAAAGTATAACATAAAAACAAGGTTAAATAGTACATTATAAACTTCAACACACAAAAATGACTTTCATGTCCATTGAAGTCTATCTGATCATATTTAATAATTCACAATATAACTTCTTAGATAAGAAATGAACTTATCTAAAATTACAAATAAATTAATGAAAGAATACATTGAAATAAAATGTACAAATGTAATAACAAATCTAACATTTCATTCAAATATTTAATTTTGTAAATTAAATTAAAACTATTTGAAGTCACAGATTGTTGTCAATATACATCATTGAAGAAATTCATAAATTAATACACAATATTTATTCTGTTGCTATTTTATACAAACATCTTTTGAATGCAATTGAATAAAACAACTATTCTAAATAAAACATACATTTATCTTATTTTCTTCAGAAAATCATAAAAACTGCAAAAAACACGTATATCAAAAAATAAAAATGCAAAAAAAATTTAAGTAAACTTAAAAAAATATGCTGTATTAGAAATAAAAAAAATGCAATAGCATTTTACATCCTAAAATATCCTTATCGTGGTTAGTAAAAAAATAAATTATATGCTTTATAAAAACATGCCCTATAACTTACACAAGCATAAAACTCAAGGCTTGCAATAATTTTCAGGGATTTTTACATAGTAAAAGTACTCTGATTAAATGATCAATACTTAAAAAGTTAGTTCTTTTAAAGGAATAAACTTTTACAATTTCTTTATTACATTTACTAAAAGTGTTACCACCTAATAATTTAAACTAATTATTAAAATTCCTTCCCAAAGAACATTTGCTTTCTTTTCTGAAAGTTTCAACCAATAAATTCACTTAATAAACTGATGAAGGAGGTATATTTTTTTTTTACTATGTATTTTGAATGTGAAAGGTATATACAAAAGAAAATATAAAAAAATAAATCCCTTACAGGCATTTTAAGAAAAGAAATAAGATTAATTGTGATAATATTGCGACATTAATTTTTGGTGTTTTAATATGTAATATCTTTATTATTTTACAAGAAATAATGAAATTAATTATTTTACAAAGAGGTTATAAAATAAAATTCATTATTTACATTCATTTAAAATTTAATTTATATTATTCATGCATGAGATTTTACATTTGTAAATTAAAAAAAAAAAAAAAAAAAAAAAAGAATTCATATTGATTTTTAAAATTACTATCCTGCAACAAAGAATTATTTTTGTCCCAATCATAAAAACATTGAAAATAAAACATAATAAAAATTCTTCATAGTATGGAGAGCTAAAATCATATTAAAATACAATTTTTAAATGTATGCTGTGTTAAAATGAATATTGAACTCCGTACTAAATTATGTAACTTGCACGAGTTGTGATCAACTATATAATCTTCGTTGTAAAACAATTTCCATTTTATAACATCTGATAACTTGTTTTTGCAATAATGCAGTGAATTCTGTTTGGTATCATTTGCAAAAAAGTGCATCAAAATTATCCTTTAAAAAATGTCATTAATGAAAATAACTTTTGTTTTCCTCCCAAAAAAGTTAAAATATATGAATGTTTGTGTCCTTGTAATGTATAATGCTAATATGTAAATGAAATTTTTATGGATAATACAAATTAACTTTAAAAAAAAACTTCCTGAGATGTTAGGTTTCCTTTAATTAAAACATACTAGCTGACATGTAGAAGTACATTAATTTAAATCTAAAGAAATTTAACATGAACAGACTTTCCTCTTAACAAATAAAAACTGACATTTTCTTTAAATTAAAATCATATTTATACAAGCATGATTTTACTTAAGCAGTAAAAGTTTCAAAAGGTTTTTTTCATTATTTTCATAACGGAATGATAAATTTATCATAATGTTTGAATAGTTGAGAAAACAATATTCATAGTAGTTTTAAAATTCTAGTAGTTACTACCTATGAATATAGTGCTTTTTCAGATTCAATAATAAAAAAAAAACTAAAAATATTAATAAAAAAAAAAATCACAGATTTTAATAGCTCGGCCACATAAATATTTCTTTTTTACAAATGTGAACATGGAAATTATTCACAGCATAATTACAGTCTAGTTTTATCAAGCACAATATCAAGTACATTTTGAATCACGTCAGTTGTTTTTGCTGATCCTCCCAGATCAGGTGTATGAATCTATAAATTGATAAAATATAAATCATTAAAAATATAGATCAATCAAGGCATTTTTCACATTAATAACATGGCTATTTAAAAATAAAAAAAGAAATTATATTTTACAAGCTGAAATTGCTTTTTTAATAGCATCAAATAAGTTAACAGTAATGTTTTTGTAATTACAAAATAAACTTTTGAATTACAATAAATAGTAATAGATAACCAATAAATAGTAAGAGATTGTGCTAAAAATTGCACTTGTTCTGATAAACTTACTTTGTCGACATTGACTGTTTGATAAATTGCATCACTGATAATTTTTGCATGTTTGAAGAGCCTGCATAAAACAAAAATTTAAACATGAACTAAACTACAATATCCTTTAAAGAAAAATGACTTTAAATACATTTAATATATTAATATGTACCTCTAATACTCTTTCAAATATAGATTTTTACTTACTTACACATTCATTAATTATTAATTTTTATTTTTATCTCAAATTTTTTTGTGGAAACCAGATACTATTTTAAGTCATTCATATATAGTAAACACTTGCCCAAATCTTCACAGCAATTAAATGCATAATAAGTTTTAAAAAATAATTTTATTACTTTTCATATAATTAAAATGTTTTTTCAAGAAAAGACAAATTATTTTTGTTATTCTTTATTAGGGCAGTTGTTAAAGGTTAATGGTTTTAAAACAAATGTTATAATCAGGACAAAAGTGGAGTCACCTGTCATGATGAACGCATTTGTTTCTTACTAATAGATTACATACACATCAAAACTACTTAATTTTAAAATTAAATCTTCATTTAAAAATAATCCCAAAAGAAATAACAATTTCCAGCATAATACATAATGCACTTTTATTTAAAAACTCTGCTTGATTCCTACATGCAGATAAAATTTTAAAAAGATAAAGTTAACAGCATTTAAAAGATTTCATAGCTATTTAAACTTAAAATTATATGCTATTAAACTTAAAATAGTTTTCTATAACATTCTGTATCCATTGTTTAAAGAATTTATTGTAAAACAAATAAAAAGTCATATATAAGATTTCTGAAACTCGCATACATTCTGTCCACCAAGTACATTAAAAATCCAATTTGAACAATTAACAAGCAGCACTAAGAAATATAAGGAACCTACCCTAAGAATTCTAAAAGATCCACGCTAGCATTTAGCATCGCTACAGGATTAGCAATATTTTTTCCAGCAATGCCCTTTCCAGTATTACGAGATCCCTACAAAAGATAATAAAAATTGGCAAATTGTAATAGATGTTTAAGAATATTGAAAGATAATGAATAAAAATGGCATGCATATTCAAAGCATATAATACAGAACCTAACAATAACATGTTTTAGTTACAAAAATATAATTCAATAAAGTTTCATAATCAATTTATGATTCACATAAATGTACATCTGTTGTAAGTTTGAAATCAATTATTGTGTAATTAATAATAAAAATATTTCACAATACTTAAAGGAGATATATCTAAAGCTTAAAAGATCCTACTTTAGCAGTTTCTTATAAATGTTATTATTAAATTATTTCATTACGCATCTTAAAATGTTAAAAATAGATCTAATGGAACATATTTCCTCTAAAAAGTATGTCTGGATTATGGTTGCCATTAAAATTTTTGCACTGTACGGAAATAGTGCACATATCAAATTGGACCTCTTCCTACCTTCCCAGAAAAATTGCGAAAATGCCATATAATTGAAAATGCCATATGACTGCCATACTTAATATGCAGTATTTTACCATTGCACACAGATACTACAAGTTTTTAAGCATATTCACTTTACAGACAAATAAGTAAAAATTTTTAGAAATGATAATTATAAATTTTGGAAAGGTGGCCTCCGGAAATTTTTCAGCGCTCGGACATAATCTAAGACAATTTTAATTTTTACCATTATATTTTCTAATAAAAATAACTTCTGATTTGATTTGTTTTAAATACACTTAGAAAAATAAAAATACATTGTTTTTAAATTTTTTTTTTCAGATTTTAAATTCCACATTACAGGAGATACCCACATGTCCTTTTTATCCAGCAGAACTTCATATCATGACCTTTGTCAACTAATATAAAGAAGGTTTTAATAATCTCCAATTATAGGATGGTTTTATTTTATTAAAATTTAGCAGGACATTTATGTAACTAAACCCTTTTTTTCATAAAATGTTTATAAAAAGTGGAATCCATTTTCTTCAGAGTTGAAAGATTGCCATAAAAATAAAACTATATCGGTTAAGTTTTCTCAAGAAAACATTGTCCTTAAAAACAGCTGCAGCTTCTACTTGTGCCTTACTCTTTGATCTATTCATGACAATAGTTGCATAGGACTCATACTTTTTACTTTGTTGTAAAAATAAAGATCTAAATATAATGTTGCAGGTAGAAGATTTATCTCAATCAATAAAATTTTAAAATATGAATTTTTGCTTCTCCCCATGAAGGGAACATTCATAAATACCTAAATTATTACCTTTGAAAGATACAAGTACTTCTCTTATTTTGAAATTAAATGATGGAATGAATAATGGCTTTTAAATTTGGAATAAATTATTAAGTATTATAGAGGATGATCAGAGATGGATTTGATTCGAAGAAATATTGTTGTTTTCACCTGAGATCAATAAATTGCTTCCCTTGCCATTGTATACAAATTACTAACTGATGATGCTGAGGTGAACCTGCAAACAGCTCACCCCCAATCTAGTTTAGATCAAACAGTGGTTTTATATATTTTAAAAGTTGTTTCAATTCTGCTCCACATGTGGTGCTTGATAAGAATTGAAACATCCAGAGCCCTCTATCATCTTTGTTTCTGATAGTTAACATGAAAATAAGCTAATAATATTTGAAAATAAGCTTGGAGTCAAATAATATGCCTAAAAAGTTCATGTATAATTTTTTAGTGTATTTTTAATATATTTTTTTAGTATCACATATGATTTTTAGTATATTATGTATAAAATTTGGTTGAATTAAAATTTACAATACACATTTATTGTTATTTTGCTAATTATTTTTGGAATTTCCTTGAATTAATTTTTTTCTAATTTTGTTGTGACATGTAAAGGAGAATAAAAAAAATTACGAAATTTTTTAAGTTTAGATATAACACGATCAGTTGTACTTACAGTTTCAAATAAAGCATACTCCTGGCCAAAGTTTTTACCAGAGGTGATTCCTGGTCCACCAACCAAACCACAAGCAATGTTGTTCAAAATATTTCCATAAAGGTTAGGAAGAAGCAAAACATCAAATTGATGTGGATTTGATACAAGCTAAAATCAATAATTTTAGAAAAAAGTATATATATATATATATATGAAATATATATCAAAAAAATAATTAATTAAAACTATTAATTACCTGCATACTACAATTATCTATGATCATGTTATCGAATTCAATTCTTGGATATTCTTTAGAAATTTCAGCACAAGTGTTAAGGAAGAGGCCATCAGCTAATTTCCTGCAACGTTACAATTTTCAAAATTAAATTTCTTCACAATATTAGAATTAATATTCTTAAAACTTTTCTTAAAAATGGGAAAACTAATATAGATTTGGCTTACATTATATTAGCCTTATGAACAGCAGTAACCTTTTTCCTGTTATTTCTGATAGCATAATCAAAGGCAAAACGAGCAATTTGTTCCGATTTTTCTCTGGTTACAACTTTAATGCTTTCAACGATGCCTTTCGAACTCTGTTAAAAATGAAAAGACAGTCAAATTACGTTCATTTATGTATCTCCCATATAACACAATACCCTTGCTAATATGGTCTCCAACAAGATAGACCAAGGCAACACTATTGTTAATGAATATTCAGTTTTTAAAAAGGAAACGTAAAAAATTTAAAACATTCTTTTTGACTATACAAAATTATGAATAGAATAAAAATATTAAAGATTAATTAACCAACTTCATAATTCAAAAATTTAACATTAGATAGTCATGAACACATACTTTTAGAATTATTTCAATAAAATTCTTCCAATTAAAAAATAATAAAAACTTGAGAAAGGTCAATATTAACTTTTAGTATATTTATAAAACTAATTTTCTTTGAATCTAAAATAGATTTTCAGATGCTTTTAAAATATTTAAATGATATTTATAAGGCTTAATACTTATATATGAAAAGTTATTTTCTAATGTAATCACTAAAATTACACAAGTACTTGTCCCATTGCTACACAAGAGGTGAATATCTTGTTCATAGAGTTTGGCTGAGATTGAAGCCAGCTTTGAATAGTGTCCATGACTTTGCTGTCCCAAGTGAAAATGTCAACCCTTCAATGCCTTTTTATACCAAACCAAAGATATGAAAAAGGCCAGGGCTGTATGGTGGGTGTTCCAATACATTACACAAAACCTGCACCAGCTTGCTGAGTGTGGGAGTTGCAGTGTGTGTATATGATAATCTGTTACCTTAAAATGAAACAACTTTTTTAATACTGATTATAAAATTTTAAATTGCCCATTCCTCACTTTCTTTTTAAATGAAATATAAACTCCCATTTTCTTTAGATTAAGTTATACTATGTTAACCACAGAAATAAACCAACTTAATTCTTTATAATGGATAATTTATCTACCAAGACATTTATTAGAACAATTATCAAATTGTTTTTTATTTATGTGTAATTGTATTTTTACCCATTTCGATGCTGGAATGACAGAAGTTTTTTTATATCTATTAAACACATTATAAAATGAGACTGTTATAAATAAGATTATAAAAGTGAAGTTGCTGCTGAATTTTTAGAAAAGACATCTGAAATATGTTAAATGAATTTATTTACATAAGAAAAGCATCAATCTCTAGATTTGTCTGAAAATCAACTTTTCATTAACTTTAAAAAACATAGCAATGTAAACAAGCATAAACGTATATTTGTAATTCTCTGAAATATTATACAATTATTTATTACTTATACATTATATAAATTATAGTTATATACTTATTATTCCGATTATGACAAAAAAAAAAAAACAAAATTTCAATTACACAGGTCTGCTTAAATCCCCGCCCCCAACATTTTAGGTATTCCTATTGTTCCATAATAGGCTGACTTAAGAAATGATTCCTCTATCATGCAAGGTTTCATCACAAAGTGAGGATGAATATCTAATAAAAAGCACAAACAAAATTGAACAGCGGCAAAAAGCTATTTATAAAACTAGTAACATTACAAATTAATGTAATGTAAAAATATAGCTTAAACTACCACAATTCAGTATCATTATAATGTATTAAACTGTACCCTTATATGTTATGTGAAAACTCTATCTATATTCCTTATATGTTATGTGAAAGCTCTATCTATATTATAGGCACACCATTCTATATGGCACCATTTCTACACCATACCATTCTTCGCACTTTCTATATTATAGGCGTCTTCAGCCAGCAAGTGGAATCTTTCCACGCAATCCAAACATATTCAGTATGAGTCCCCATGGTTTTCTCTACATCAGAGCAAGTTAAGTGCATCTTTCTAACAAGGTTTATGTTTTTCATTACTGTTTTTACCCTATAATTTCCCCCACAAATATAACACAACCTATCTGGATAACAGAAACAACCTTTAAAAATATGAAATGCTTTACAGGTACACACTAACCCAAGTTTGCATACAAATCCACGTTTTATATATATTGCAATATTTTATAACAAAATACTGTTGAGAAAATTAAATTTACCTACAACACAAATTCTCCATTTTTATGGATACAATATGTATTTAGATGACAACTTGAGAGGAACAGATACTTACCTTAAAAATAATAACTTCAACAAGTGATAAAATATTTAAGGTAAGATTTTTTTTTTTTTTTTCATAACATAGTATGGCATATTAAAAGTACTAATTAAATAAATTATAAAAATCATATTAAAGATATCTTTGTACAGCAATAAAAGAAAATGTTTGGTATATTACTGAAATGCATAAAGATTTAGTTAATTATTAAATTTATATAATAATATACATATATTATATTTAGTTAATTATTAAATGCATAAACAAATACTTGTTATGTTGTTATCTAGTAATGAATTTAATATACAATAGCATATTTTTTAGCTTAAATTTAAATTAATAAAAAGTAATTGAAAAAGAAATTTGGATCTATTTTTATTATAAATAAAACTTATTTTAAATTAAATTTTTAAATAAGTAAGGAATAATTTTTTTGATTAAGCAATTTAATTTGATAAACAGTTTTTTTTTTCTAAATTGTTAACCAAAGGAAACATACAAAATAATAAAATAAAAACTGAAATATGCAATAAGATAGAATGTTTTGAAAAAGACATCTAAATTTTGATAATCCATGCAATAAGATTTGAAGGTTGTTAAAAGTAAAATATCTACAGTAATTGGAAGTAATTATTTTGTTATTTATAATAGATACTTTAATAATTAAAAGAGAAGATTAAATAGTATAAATAGTTCATCAAGTGTGAAGTATAATGTAACGACACATTGCAAGCATTGCAAAATTCAATAGTAAACGACACATTGTAGATTGTAAAGGAAAGATCCAGATGGCGTTTTCAGGGTTGTAGAGAATCCTGTTGATTTTGCTGGAAAACAAAAAACAATATCTACTTTTGCGAATTTGGGTTTTACTTCATGTTCCAAACAGCTGTATTCTCCTTCAGTGTTTTGTCGGATGAGAACAATATCTATATTCTTGTGTCGAGTTCTGATTCCAGGTTGGCTCTTGCAATGCAAAACATTGACAAAAAGATCCAGTTCCAATCTACAAATTATAAAATACTTTTAGAAAAATGAAATTTAAGAATAAAAATATTTTTCTAAAGTGAGTATTTAATTATAATGCATAACTGCTCCCATTTCATAGGTCAGAATAAAATAAAATAATTATTTTTTTTTTTTAAGTTTTAAATTTATCACTAAATTGAAATAATAAGTTACTGCCTTTTCTGTTGTCCTCCTTCCCTTTTCACATTTATAATTAGAATATATGATAGGCTAATATTTCATGGCTTACTTTGTCTTCTACTTTTGCCATTATTGGCCATTTTACCACAAAAAAAAAAAAGAATTTTTTTTTTTTTTTTTATACAGTACATCCCCAGTTTTAGAGAATATAAAAAAATTAAAATACAAATTGTTTCATAAAGGCCATAAAATTTATGATTGCATACTTACAATTAAGTTTTTATTGGTAGTTAAAGAAAAGGGCACTTACGTATTAATGGTACCTTGGCGGTTTTTAAGTGTCGCAAATCTCTAAAATCCTATTTGGAATAAAAATACTTTGAAAGCGTTTTTGATTTTAAATGAAGTGTTTCATATATATTTTATTATTTGGAACAAAAATTTTAAGTGTAGATTGGCGCCAAATCTGTAGCTGCGGTTTGCATGTGTGCTCTTTATTGGCGCAACTGTCGTCAAGGTACCGTTAATACGTAGTACCAAGAAAAGTTATTCATCCAAGGAATAGTCAACCATTTTTAATCAGAGATGTTAGGCATTATTCACTTCATTCTTAAAACTTAATGAAACAACTCTTAAACTTAACACTTTTCTAATCTTACAGTGAAACCATACTTGCATTAAAAGATTAAGTTTAAAAAATCTAATTATATTAATATAGAATATAACATTCTATATTAGAAATATAATATAAATACATAGCATTTCATACACAAAAGAAACTACCATACAAAATTTTCTTTTGAAAACACTTTCGTGAAAAGTGTCATTGTGTAGTGGGATCACAATAAGCAGTAGATTCTAATAATTTGGTCAGTCATACATAATGGTAGAAGTTCCTTCAAAAATTACATTAATTAACTTTTTTGTTTATCGTCAATGCACTAGAATTTAATTTAAATATGACTGAAAATCTAACTTACCTGAGAATCACATTTCTGGATTTAAAAAGAGGACTATTTGATCGTGTTTCAATGTTACCTAGAAAGAGAAATATATATATATTTTAACTTTCAAGAAACTAAAGCACTATTGTATTTTAACCATATCAGGGATCTTTCATTAAGCATATCATAAAAGATGTTTTTAATACCTTTAATAGCAACACCATTTCTTTTTATAGATGTAATTGCTTCATCAACATTATCAATATTCTGAACAGTTGAATCCAAGTGTACTTCTTCAAAATCAACAGGCACCCCACCTAAGCTAAGGAGAAAAAAACATTTATAAAAACACTATTTTTGCTTAAAATTTTTTTTACTGAGCTACTCTATCTTTAAAAAAAAAAAAAAATTCCCCTGTAAAACAATATTAATAATTCACTACAGCTTCAAATGAATGAGTGACGAGGACATAAATAAAAATGGCTTGCAGATTCTAGTTATAATATAATTATAGTTTTCCTTCATCCTCTTTGAATATTAAAGAAATGTATTGCTTTTAGGTATAAAATCCAATTTTACAAAGAAAAGTATCACAAAAATTACTATTTAAAAAAGCCACACTAATAAGAAAATGTGTGTAATTTTAACTTACAGTCTTATATAAAAATATCAATAAGATTATGAATTTATTCATTCACTAACAGTTAATTTTATTCATAATTCATTATTTATAGATAAAAATTTTACTTTTCTGTATACTGTATTTTTTTTGCATGTAGTTGTATATTTAAAGGTTTTTAATGATATTAAAATATAAAAAAATATTTAAAAAATGCATCTCAACAGTTAAAATAGTTTGTAATCTTTAAATTTTGATCAACATTCTAACACCAACAACATAATATATTGATCTGCAGCTAATATTATCCATCAGTTGGATTTTTATATCAAAGCAAGGATCAAAATTAAAATTTACAGCTTCAATCTAAAAACAATATATGCAGCAAAAATATGCAATGCAATTTAAATAAAGCTTTATAAGGTAATACTTGTTCTTTCAGTAATTAACAAAAACTAATCCCACATATATCAATTGCAAGAGCAACACATTGATCTATACCCCTAATACTTCATCATCCTAAGTCAGGTTAAGCGGGTTGTCCAGTTAATCACTCTTTTTAAAGGTGACTTGACTAGAGTATTTTTACTAATACTATTTAAAAAACGTGCTATCTATACTCATGCATCATAGATTAAACAAATTGGGAAAAATAAATAAGGCATATAATATGCTTTTTTAATATTTTTATTTAAAAAATTTAGATAATTATAGTTGCAATCTTTGCAATACTGCAATAAAACTATATATGTTTGAATTTCAGAATCCTTTATCATCTGAATTTATTAAGTCTAATTATTTTTAATGTATTATGTATATCTTTAATCAGTGTATTAAGACTTGAAATTGTGTATTCATTTTAGAATGCATCCTACTTTGGTTAATTTCACAGTATTTTCATAAAAGTAATATATCAGTATTTAATTTACTTTAAATGCTTATCTTATTAAAAAAAAAAAACTTGTTTATTAGGGTAATATAAGTATTTTTTTTAATTATTAACTAAAAATGTTACTTTTATTAATGCAAATCAAGTATAAAAATGCAGTCTGTGGATGTGTACCTTGCAAATTGATAATAATTTAATTAAAATATTTAAAAAATAAAATATGTTTTTTTAAATATCAGCATTTTTAGAGTACAGACCAGCAATTAATGGGAGAAGAAATAAGCCTTTTTTGTCCCTTCCCACGGAGTTATTTTTTCCCCTTGAGTGCTGCAGTTTCTAGAAATCTGTGGAGGGAGGGAGAATTGCATGACTAAAGATGTGAGGTTAGGGAAATTTGGCAAAAGTCACAAAAAAAAGGGAGGGGGACATCAAATATAGATCCTTCTTAAAATGTTTAAAATATATTAAGCTAAACAAAATATTTTTTTTTTTAAAGATATTTGCTTTTAACAAAGAAAAACTGATTTACATTATACTTCCTTAACAACCCTCATTTAAAACATTTGGTTATTACAAATACTTAATCTTAAAAATTCATAAGCTGGAAATATAAGTAGATAAAAAATAACAATTGGGATCAACATGCAACTATTTGTTAATAACTTCACATGTACAAGAAATATATTTATAGATTTATTTAATTAAAACAATTCATTATTATTTACATGAAATTTATTAGTTATTTTACCTTAAACTTGAAGTACAAATTACATGAATAAACTTTGAAATATTGGTTATAAATATAAAATTTCCACACTTAAAAATATTAGCACTACAACAATATTTAGTAATCATTTACATTTGATATGTTAATATTAAAAAATTTAAAATACCGAAATATTTCTTTAACATGTCCCATCATTTCAGGACCAATTCCATCACCAGGAAGCATGGTTACCATAAATCGACCACCATATTTAGCCTTAAATTGGTCAACCTAGATAAAAAAAAATTTTATTATTGAAATGTCTAAATTATTTTAAAATACAATTTAATTAACTATTACAATAAACTAACTTATTAACACTTACATTGCCCATGCTGATGGCCCTAGCTTGTCCACCAGAAAGTTTCTGAAATAAAAGTTTTATAGAAATATTTTAATGTTTGCTTGTTGCATTAGCCAAGAGGAATTTACTTAACAAAAATGTAATGTTAAGTGAATATAAAAAGTTACAGAAAATTGCCGAAAAACAAGCAGATCTCTCAATAAGTTTCATTTAAACATTTAACTTACATAAAATTTCCGATTTCCAAATAATGCAGGGCATATTTCTTTGCTTTTTATCATCAAACGGCGAGGAGAAAATCTTGAAGCTAACATTTTGAAAAAAAAATTGAAAGAAAGAAAATTTACACAAGCTTAAAATGTTGATAAGTTCTCAAAATAACTAGCAAGACAGAACTTAGACAGTGAACGAGTGTTTCCAGTAAAAATAAAATAATGCGACGAGCATGGTCTGCCTCGTTACAGTTACGATTATTAACCAAGCTTCTTTTGAATGAAGGTTTAGTTATACTCCATATGTGAATAAATAGTTGATCAAAAAAATGTATGCTTTAAAGATTTTAATGCTTTAATTTATTAAAATTTTGCTTTTTTAAATATTCTTTTTCTTTTAAATTTACCTTTAAATTTTTATGAATATTAATGTTTATGTACATTTTAATTGCACCATAAACTGTAACCACATTGTTATTATCACGAGATGCCAACGTACTAAATGTTGTGGTTCTGTGTTTGATAAAAAAAAAATTGTTTATGCATATTATTTATTTATTATAAAATAATTAGGAATGTTTAATAGAGTCAAGAATGCATTATATAATGTTGTAGGTGGTTTAGATTCGTATCCTGCTATCAAAGATGGAGAATATTCGGACAGACCTCCTTTAAAATTTCGTTATACGAGACCAACTTTCTTACAGTTGACATCTGATGATGAAGTTCAAGTTTCGGCTGACCATGTAATACGTCCAATAATTGTACCAAGAGATATTACAAAGCTACCTTGGAACTCAGGTTATGCCGAGTAAGAAAATAATTCAATTGCTTAACTAAAATAAGTAAATTTACAAGATATACATTTTGCTCTTAATTTTTGTAAACATTGTTATTGCTCAAGTAATGGTAATAATTATTGCATTTTTTTTATATTAAATTATGGAGTAATAATAAAATCATCAGTGTTTCATGATCTGCCATCAACATCCATGTTTATTTCGATAAAAAATATTGTAACCAAATCTGCAAATTTCGTTGCACTTATGAAGAAAAGTTATTAAACAATTCCATATCTTTTAATTTTCAGCAGAAAGTTAAATTCATGTATATAATATCTATATTATTTCATGTAATTGATATTGTGCAGAAAAAGGAACAATTCATATAAGTTTAATTTTGCAATAAGTGAAATATTAAAAATAAAAAACAATTGTAGCAAAATATTACTTGTGGTAAAAACTAATTTAAAAATAATTCATTTGCAGTCGAAAAATTTATCACTGACAAATGCATGGTTTTGTTTGTATTCTAATCCTGGCAGTGAGATTTATTTTGTACATACAGTAATTGGTAATATAAATAAATATCAAAACAAATCTTTTAATATATTAAAAATATTCAACTTAATGTATTATCTTGAATTGAAAATTTCTAGATTTTTTTTTTTTTAATTATTGAAAAATGGTCAAAAATTAATAAGGTACCATACCCAGAAAACTAGTAGAAAAGTGCAAATATATGAAAAATGATTATATTATGAAATCCATTAATAAATAATTTTATGATACATTTTTTTTTTTGTTTCATTATCATTGTTTAAATAAAACATATAACAGCTGTTGCTTGAAAAAATGTGATTAGTTAGTTTTCAATGAGTCCGCATATCCCAAATATCTCAAAAATACTGAATATAAATAAATGAAATTTGGTATGGATATAGCTTATTCCATAATAATAAATAAAGTATGCAAAACAAAAATGAAAGTAACATTCACTGGCATGACCTATTGCCAATAAATCCAATGTAGTCTGAACTTAAGGATAAAAGATGACAATAAAAGTGAGGCTTGTACAGTGTGTGTTGCCTCTAGTATGGTCACCCCTGACAGACAAACAGCATGCACAACGAGTATGCATGCTGTTAATAAGGGAGTTAAGGAGGGCTTGTGGAAGACCCTCCCATTCTTCTACCAGAACAATTTTTAACTCTAGAATGGTTCTGGGGGAGGTTGGCGCATCGCAATAGCTCTCCCAAGAGCATCCCAAGCATGTTCAATAGGATTCAGGTCAGGGGATTTGGCTGGCCAATCCATTCGTTGAATATCCTCGCTTTCCAGATACCCATCAACCATGAGAGCCCTATGTGGTCGCGCATTGTCGTCCATAAAAATGAACTCGGGGCCAACAGCGCCCCTGAAAAGACGCATAGGGCTCTAGGACCTCCTGCCTGTACCTCTGGACATTCACATAACTGTCAAACACATGGAGCGGTATGCGGGTATCTTGCATGATCCCTGCCCAAACCATGACTCCTCCACCAGCATAATTTGTCCCTTTCGATAATGTTGCTAGGATGGTATCGGGTTCCAGGTTCCCTCCATATCAATAACCGTCCAGAATCAGGTTGTAGACAGAATCTGGACTCATCGGTGAAGAGAACATTAGCCCATTGAAGCTGTGTCCAATTTTGATGTTGTCTGCACCATTCTGCATGCGCTCTTTTGTGGGAGAGAGGGAGTGGGTTGCAAATAGCGGACTTCCTGGCATTCAGCCCTCTTGCATGGAGTCTCCTGGAAACTGTCTTACTCGAAATTGATGTTCCTGTAGCAGCCGCGAGGCCCCTAGACAATTGAGTGGCTGTAGCCGTCCTCTGGCGCGTAGCTGAAAGGAACAAATACCGCCTTCATTGGCCGTTGTAGCCCTCGGGCGACCTTGTCCTGGTCGTCTGCATACTGTCCCACCAGTTTTAAATTGACTCTACAAATTGAAAATGACGCTTGGTGTTATATCCAATTCCCTAGCAACCTGAGCTTGGGACTGGTCTGCCTCAAGTCTACCCACAATTCTCCACCTCATACCTTCGTCTAAACGATGATGTTCACTCATTTCACCTAAAAACCAGCAAGAAACAACAAGATTATTCAAAAAATGCACTGAAATCTGCAACTGTGTTGAAGAGTGGAATGAGATGAACAGCTCGATGTGGACTTTTATACCTCCTGCTGGCTTAGCAATGCCCACAAGAATACGTAAGCTTATCTCAGGGCCAATAGCGCTGCAGTGACTATATATGGCAATCAACCGTCCAGGTTTTGTGCGGTATTTTTAGAGAAATATGCGAAAATGCTTTCCATCTCTTAATTTTGTCCACCAGTGTATGTAAAAATATATAATTTTGCGATAGTAAATTGATAACATTTGTTTAGGCATATATTGAAATTCATTTGATTTGTTTATTATTTCTTTTATATCA
Organism: Caerostris extrusa; assembly: GCA_021605095.1. Lineage (NCBI taxonomy): Eukaryota > Metazoa > Arthropoda > Arachnida > Araneae > Araneidae > Caerostris > Caerostris extrusa. The sequence goes on along the minus strand of BPLR01005559.1, from coordinate 137,496 downwards.
AAATTTTAAAATCAGTGTTTCTTAATAAAAGCATAAATTTTAAAGGAAAAACGAAATTAATTTGATGTAGAAGATCAATTATTGTTGATCTCTGAAAAAATAATTCTTTACAAAAATTGATTAAACAATTTAAAAAACTTATTCTTTGATATCTTAAGTGAATAAAAATTTGAGAGGGGGTTTTGATGTGAAAACTGAATACCGATCACAATTACCACAGAAAGAGATACTCAGTTTAACCAAATGTGTGACATTAAATCATTTCTTATTTATAGCATATAAAATTTATTAAAATTAAGTTTTGTAAAACATTTCATCTGAAATTCTGTCTGAACAAAGAAATATAGTTACCATTCCAAGTTTTTATAAAGTGTCATTCTTTTCTCGAGTGATTAGGCTTAAATGTAAAGTTTTTGTGACTTAATACTTAAATAAGTTCAAAAGATTCTAAGAACTGATAATGAGTTTTTATAAAAGTGTATTCTCCATATTTAGCATGAAAAGATAAAATTTTCTTGGGAGAAACCTGGTATGGAGAACGAAAAAGAAAATTTAATGCTGCTTGACACCTGCTGAAATCATTTGATCTGAGGCATATATCTAGTAATATAAGAAAATGGGCAGGAGAGGGGATGGGGTCCAGTCAATAAAGTGTACTATTCAATATTCTAAAGGAAAATTTAAAACATAGTATTGAAAATGTTGAGGTATTGGACAATTATTATATCTAATAGGGTTAAACTTTAAAAAGTACATTACTTGGGTACTTACGTATTAACGGTACCTTGGCGACAGTTGCGCCAATAAAGAGCACACTCTCCAACCGCAGCTACAGATTTAGTGATTCTTAGGTGGCGGCAATCTATTCTATTGGTTTGGTAACCTTAGTAGATGTTAGATTGCCGACACTTAAAAACTGCCAAGTCTGTCAGCAAGGTACCGTTAATACGTAAGTACCATTACTTGTATATTAAAGCTGTGGCTGTTTTAAATTTAAGAAAATTGAAAATGTCACTAAAATTATTTGATTTGCATCATATTAAACATTCCTTTGATTTACTGAAATGAAAAAATTTCAAACTTCGAAACTACACCTTCATATCAGTACTGAATGAGGATTGAAAAAAATATTATCCAAAAATATCTTAAAATTAGGGATCTCTGTACTGGAAGGTTGAATAAAATTGTCAAAAAAGAGAATATCTTATTTTGACTGACACTATGAAATAAGCAAGATAAAAGTTATGTTTCCTTAATATTTAATTTGATTTATGACAATTTTTGTCCATGTGGGCTAAATTTTAGAATTTAAATTAACTATATAATGATTGAATAGAAAAATATATATGTATTCATAGAAGCAATTCTAGTGGTACTATTTGTGTAAATAAAATATATCAAATTGTGAACAGACTTTTCTGATAAATGTATAAAAATTATGGCTTGCATCCCATTAACTGAAAAGTACCATATTTTTATTCTACATTTATTTTTGCTTTGGATTTGTATCTTCAATAGTGTAACAGCCCCATGGTGGTCCAAGGCCTTCTGTCAGATCCCAAAACATGATATGTTTTTTTTTTTTAAGGGGCAGGGTTGTCAGCCCTGCTCTACAGTCACATTAGACCAGGACCTACAATTTAAAGTGGATTCTGAATCATTATGAACATCCATGGCATCTCTGCGACTCAAATCTGAAACCTGTTATACTGTGACTCGGAATACTAGTCACTCAACCATCGGGCCTCTTGAATTTGTGTATAATTTTAATATAGATTACTAGTTAAATTGATTATATTTGTTCTATATAAAAAATATCTATATTCATCAATGCCATTCTTCTTACAATTACTTACACATCATTTTTTTTTCTTCCAGAGCAATTAATGCAGGGAAAAGTGTGAGAAATGAGGACCAAGGTGCTACTATGCGAGGTGTTTTGTACACTTTGGCTGCAATTTCTACTAAACCTGAAATTCAGGAACCAGTCCAAATAAAAATATCTCCTCCTGATCCAATTGTTCCAAAACAGAATGAAGCTAAACCAACAACTGAAACAGAACTTAACAATGTAGCTGACGGTGATGATTCCACTAACTTAAACAATACAAATGTTTCTGATGACTCAAAATTTACTACACCCCCATCTACACCAGAACCTCTACGAAAAACTGTGGTATGTTTGAAAAAGTCTTTTTGGTTAATTTTTTATTTTCTGTGTAGTAAAGAAATGTTTTTTAGCAAAAGCTTACTAACTAAAGGTAATATATTTTCCTTTCTTCCTAGTTAGATCATACCATACCCTGGATATACTTTGCTTTATTTGATGGTCATGCAGGGTCTGGTGTTGCTGTGGCTGCAGCCAATACGCTACAAAAATAATTCAGGTAAAATTTTTTTGTTGCATACAAATAATGTATAATATATGTTTAGTGTGTTAAGTTAAAAATATGTATTGTTTTCTAGTAAAATTTTATGAGTTCTGTATTCTAAGTTATAAACTAGTTATTGTTATGTTTTCATCTTTATAAGCTGATTTGAATTAGTTTCTTTTAAATTATTACTATAATTTTGTTCTGTATATATCCATTTATTAAAATCACATTGTTTAATCATTTTATTGATGTTTGTTTAATCATTTTATTGATGTTATTTTAAGAGTTAATAATTAAAGTGTATTAATTTAAAATAAAATGTTTTTTTTTTAAATGTCAGTGTTCTTTTATTTAATACTATATATATTTTAAATTTTTATAAAATTCATAATTTATGTGTTTCAAAATGTTTTTAAGCTTATTTCATAAGTTTACCTCCATTGGTTTATTCATTGAATAATTGTTATAATTTGCTAAGCAATAAAGATAATTGTAAAATACATCTTCCTTTTTTAAATTCCATTTGTACTACAGATTTCAGTGAGTAAGGACATTTAAGTTTTTAATGGTATAGCATACATTGGGTAATGATGCAAATAAAATTGTTTTTATAACTTAAAATAATTTAAATTCATATTGTTAAATTTTTATGTTGTATTCTTTATTTAATAAAATTTCATACTTTCTTTTTTATAATTTGGAATTGAATACTTACTAATTATATTTAGTGAATTCTAATTCTGAATAAACAGCATTTTATTTCATTTTTTGGAATAAAATTTAAAAAACATTAAGTAATTATGCTTATAATTATAATTTTTGTTGTACTAAAGAAAAATATAAATTTATTACTATCATGTTTTATTATTTCTTTGAAATCTTTTTGTTTTTTTTATGTAACAATTTTTTATATGTATATTTTAGCATTCAAAATGGAAAATAATATTAATTAAATCTGTTTTTTTTTTTTTTAAAGGATAAGTTACAAGAGGTAGCTGATTTGCTTATATTACCCCCTCCTCAATTGAATCTGTTGGCAAAAGGTAGCCATGAAAGAAGTGCTCAGCCTGCAGGTTTTCTAGGCTTTTCATCAGAACGAGATGTTACAGCTGATTCCCTCATAACAGGGGCTTTGGAATCAGCATTCTGGGAAATGGTAAAAATATTTCCTCGATTTAATATGTAGAATTATGATCATCATTTAACTTTGTAGAGAAGAATTTTCTTTATTTAATTTTGTTTTATAGGACAGATTGATTGCAATTGATAAAAGGCATTATACAATGACAGGGGGTTGTACAGCATTAATAGCAGTGTTCATGTTTGGAAAATTATATGTTGCAAATGCAGGTGATAGCAGGTTAGTTAATATAATGTCATTGGTTTCATTTTAGAATTTAATTTAGTGTTTACATGTTGAAATTGGAATTTGATATTTTAATTGAATGTATTGATTTTAAAATATACTACTTAATATATCAACTATGTTAAGTTTTTCTTTTTTTCAAAGTAATGATTTATAGGAAATAATTGATTTCTTTAATTTTTTTTCAGAGCAGTCATATGCAGGGGTACCAAAACTTTTCCTATGTCAAATGATTTTACTCCTGAAACAGAACGCAATAGAATACGAAAATTGGTAAGCTAAATAATTCTTAATTGCTTATTCAGATTTCAGAATATATTTTGTGTGTTTTATAGTTTAATATTCCATGTTTGATATGGAATTAAGTTAATATTTTTTATAAATTATTTAATTTTTTTAATATCACTTTTATACATTTAATTTTCACAAATAAGGATCTTTAATATATTATGGAAAATAAAATATTTTAAAAACAACACAAAAGTGGTGGCTTTTCCAATCAATTAGTCAAAAGTGAAAACAGATAGTTTTTTTTTACTACATCTATAGTCATTACTACATCTATCTAAACAGTCAAAATGAACAGCTGTAAAAAATAATGAACCTATTGGTTGTTAGAATTGCAAAATCTGCACAAAAGAGTACTGTCGAAAGTATGACCCGAAACTTATTCTGATTCTTCAAATTGTCATTTGGAATATTTTGAATGTTTATTACAACACAGGGAAGTTAAAAATAAAAATGTTTGCTAAATTGAAATTTCTAATATTTTATGTAGTGAGTAATAAAAAAAAATTCAGCACATTTGATTGGAATGTTGCAAATTCTTAAAATAAATTTTAAAAAGAAAGCATTGGGAGGGGGATTTATCTGATTCTAAAATATCTATTCATGCAATAAAAAAAAAGTTCTTTTTTTTAAAATTGAATTTTGTTGACAAAATTTATAAACACTTTAAACAGAATTTTGGTAAGCTAAATTATTTTTAATTGCTTATTCTGACTTCAGAATATATTTTGTGTGTATTATAGTTTATTATTACATGTTTGATATGAGATTAAGTTATTATTTTTTATAAATTATTTAATTTTTATTAATATTACTTTTATATGTTTCATTTTCACTAATAATGACCTTTAATACATTATTGTAAGTTCACATCTGAAAAGAATTAAGATTACAGCAATTAAATATAGCAGGCTTAAAACAGATAGTTTTTATCCAAATTTAAAAGATCTATGATATATTTTTACTTGGTTATAAATATAACTTCTTTAAATGAAGAACTTTTTATGGGTTTTTTTTTTTTTTTTTTTTTTAATTTTTATGTATGCAATAAGACCTATATCATATTAGATATATTAATGATTTACTTATTAGTAAAGATATAATAGTTAATTAACAAAGCTTATCTAATCAGTGCTAATTACTGTATTGAAGAGCCTACCATACCTATTAATCAATGTCTTGACAAAATTAATATTTGACTGCTTCTTTTGTTTTGTGTAAAAGTTTAGTCTTTTTAAGTTCTGTAAAAACATAAAGAAAAATCTTTGTTTCTTAATAACAAAATAATTAATAATTTGTTCAAAAATAATTTACTTTTATTTTGTTAAATTTGGGGGGGGAATTGAACCTAATATAATTTAAGCAATAAATATGTTTTGATTTTTTTTTTTTTTTTTTTTTTTTATAGAACCAGTTTCTAAAGAAGTTTTGTATTACAAAAGCCGTAACATCGTCTGAAACGATAAATAATTCATAAAACTTTATCTTAAGAACAATTTTAAGAAATTTTCACTGGGGTGTAGACATGTTGTAAATAAAGGGCATATTTTTTTTTTCTACCAAATAAGATTTTTTTTCGCCTATAAATATTTATGTAAGCGAATTTTATATTATTTCATTATTTGTTTGATTTATATTTATTCTTATAAATGTTGTATTCTGCTTTTAGGGACATTTACGTCCTGAGCTGTTAGGTGGGGAATTCACTCACTTGGAGTTTGCCAGACGTCCAGCGAGAAAAGATTTAGGAGAAAAAATACTTTATAGGGATGCCTATATGTCAGGATGGTATGTTAATTTAAATTTTTATAATTCAAATATGAAATAAATTTTAAAATATGTATGAATTATTTTCTCCTACCTTAAATCAGTATTTCATTTATCATGGTATTTCAGTAATTATTTTGTTTTTTTATTATGAAATGTATTAAAATATTTTTGCTGAAATAAATATTTTTTTTTTTTTTTTTTTTTTTTTTTTTTTAATAAATTGCAAGTAAGGAATAAATAGAAAATTGTAGAATCTTTCTAAATTTATTTTAGTTTCATTATCTATAAATGTAACTAAAATTGTTCTTATTATTTTTATGAAGGATTAAAATTCTGCAGATTTGTAGTCTAATATAGTGTCTTTTATGCATTTAAAATATTACTTATAATTTTTATTTATTAATATAGGTCTTATAAAACAATTGCAATGGAGGACCTTAAATTTCCCCTTATATATGGTGAAGGCAAAAGAGTAAGTATTTATGATATGCTATTAGTTGATTGAGATTCATATGTTTTCTTTTATGCTTAAAATGTTTTACGTATTATATCCTTATAAATTAATTTCTAAAATTTAGCAAAAAGATTGCTTTACCTTATTAAACTGTTAAGGTAAAGCTATTTTTTTATACATTTAAATATTTTACAGATGTTTTTAAAAGCAATATTTCATGTTTAATATTAAAGTAAATAAACACAGAATAATATGTAAGTTATACTACACAAGTTATTAATTTTTTGATTTGCTATTAAGCCACTTTTATTTTATTTTCTTTCTATAGAAATTAAGTACTTGCTACAATTGGTGTTACACGAGGTTTTGGTGATCATGACCTAAAGGCCTTGAATACAGATATTGATATAAAGCCTTTCTTGTCACCTGAACCTGAAGTAAGTTATGTAATTCAAATTTGTTTAAAAAATGTAGATTGTAAATTTAATATTCTAAAAAGTTGAATGTATGAAATGTGGTTGAAAACAATTTTTTGTTTTACTGATTATTAGTTATTAATTTAATATATTATTTTTATTAATAACTTCTTTAATTCTTACATTTTGATCTTGAATTTTATATATCAATCTGTTGATAAGGATCTCATTATTGCATTAGTTTTTGTCACACCAGCATTTTTATGATAAAGTGTAAAATTAAATTGTTTGAATTAGGTCAAGATCTTTAATCTGTTGGAAGAGGAGCTTACTGATGGTGATGTTCTAGTTATGGGGACAGATGGCTTGTGGGATGTCACCACAAATGAGAAATCTGCAGAAATAGTGCAAAAGTCATTGGATCATTTTCCAGCTAATGATGCTCAGCGTTATAAATATAGGTAAATATTTTCAGTAACAATCTCGATTAAAGGTTCTTATGTTACATTATTTTTTCAGTATCATCGATTTCTTTGGTATATTTAATATTTTTTAGGCGTTTACTACCTATTGTAATATGAAAATTAAGAAAAAAAATAATATAACATTTACATTAACATAACATAACATTTACATTAACATAACTATAACATTTACTATGATTATTAAAAATTGTTTTATGTCATTATTTCAAACAATTAACGAAATAATTTCTAAGCAGTATTACACAGTACTATACTATACTACAGTACAGTATAGCAGTTTTCTATGCAGTAAGCGACAATATTTTTTTATAAACACAAGTTTATAAAAAAATATTGTAGTATGCTGCATATATATATATATATATATATATATATACACACAGAACACTCGATATCTGAACTTTTTAATTCAGATCCATGTTTAATATTCTCTATCCCAACCAAGAATTGTTGCCTATTCATGTGTGAGGGCTGAGATTTGAATCTACTAGTAGTTTTATTGTAATCACTGCTTTCAAAGGCAAGCAGATTTGATGGTAATAGTGACAATAGATATAAAAGCATCTGACATCTGTAATCAGGCTGCCTGATAGAAATTTTCCAACTGTTCTTCTGTACAACATGCATTGCAAGGCAATTACCTCTAAAATTCCTCCTGGAAGGTACTGTCCTTCCCTCATCACTCGTCAGTGGGCTGTTCATGGTGGTAGTGGTCATTAGTGGTAAATGAGGCCCATCAACGTTAAAATACAATAAAAAAATCCTCAATAAATGTTCTTTCCCTGATTTATTGAAAACTCATTTAATTTGAGCACAGTTTTGTATTTTCTGATTTTTATTTAAATTTTTACTAGGTATACTTCTGCGGCACAAGATTTAGTTATGCATGCTCGTGGAAAACTAAGAGAAAGAAACTGGCGAACTGCTGATAATAAATTGGCTACTATTGATGATATTAGTGTGTTTGTAATTCCATTACGTCCATATAAAGAAGAATATTTGCAATGGGAAAAGAGTATGCACTGAGGTTTCAATTTCAAAGTATTATGTGTATCATTTCCAGAATTGTCTGGAAGCTCAAAGTTTCTGTGAAACTTTTCTCATATAAATGAAAATTTCATGCACTGTTTAGGTTATAGAAATTTTGTTTTCTATGCTATTACAGAGAATTGTTAAGTATCAGAAATGAATAATTTAATAGACTTATTTATGATTGCTATGTTATAAATATCAAATCATATGCGAACAAAGATCTCAGTTTTAGTTAATGTATTCATTTTGAGGAGCAATTTATCCTATTATAAACTAAATCAAAGTTGTACTACATATGGCCTTTGCTTTCTATCATAGTTCCTATTGGCCCATAAGAAACCTTTTGCTGTAACAATGCTAATAAAAGGTAAAGCAGTTGTTTCTTTCTCCAATTATCAGTTTGGCTATTTTGACTTCCAAGATTTTGAATGTTAATGTAACAAACCTAATACATTCGACTTTTGCATATACTTTAATGTATATGCCAAAAAATAATAATAATCATGATATATATAAAATTTTTCCTGAAATCACAAAAATTTGGCAATTTTCAAATTGCTTCCAAAGTGTGGGTTAAACTTCCTTCTTTCCTTATCAATCTAAAATGTTAAAAGCTTTTAAGATTATCCTTCCAATTAAAAAAAGCCAATATTTAAGTTTTATTTCCATTTGTAAACTTTTAGATTGATAACAGAATAAGATCCATCTCAAATAATTTTATAAACAGTTTTATCTATAACTTAATAAGGTATAGATAATAATCTTCTTTAAAAGGTTTTAAATATATATTTATACATTTTTAATAGTTTTTACAAAATTCACTCAAAAATGTTATTCTAATCATTTTGATTTCTGTATACATTTTAAGTGTATTCATGTAATATAACAATTACTATTAATATATATAACATAAATCTGCTATGCAGATTTATAATAGGGTGTATAAATCAAAAAAAACAAAGACCATTTATGTATATTTATATATAAATATAATTTATTTGTAGAAGTTGAATGTTAAGTTAAAGTGTGTAAACTATGTATGATTATGTCTTTACATTTGTACAAAATTTGTGGATGCTTGAATGAATTCAGTTCTGTTATTTAAGTTTAATATACTTCATCACAAATGGTTTTTCGATATCACCTGCTCTTCTGTATTTTTGATTTGTGTACAATTTTCTTCACTTTGCACTGCCCTTTTCAAATGGAGGACCATTATTAAATATTCTTTATTGAGTTAATATATTAGAATAAATCATACTTTATTTAAACTGTTGGTATTCTTTTACTTTTATTCATTCATTATCAACTTAACTGTGCAATTTTAAAACTGATATCCCAAATTTTCAGTTATTTTGTTTTTAAATTTTTGTTTCCGAAAATAATCTTTGGTTTGATTTATATAAATGTATACATAAATTAACCCATTATTGTTTGTTATTTGGGAGAAAAATGCTTCCAGGATTTTTTTTTCTCTGTAACAGGAAATTTAAAAATTGTTATTCATATTGCCTGTGATTATCTTTTGTATATAATATTATCATAGCTTCACAATATTTACATTGAAATTATTTTCTTCAGTTTAATTGTTGAAGTTCATTTAGTGACAAAAATTATGAAATTATATTTTTGTATTTAATATTTTGTATGCTAAATACATTAATTTACATTTATTATAAATTTTATCACAGGATTTCTCAGTAATTGATCTGTTGAAAAGGAAGTTTATGAAATTAGTAAAAAATTGAGAAAAATATTTAATTTTGTATACTAATTCTACCTTTTAAGTAATTTAGAAAATTTTCGTAAGTTATGTTACTATAGTAGAATTAAAACTACTAAGAATATTATTGATAAAGTATTCGGTTATATCACTATTTTTTTTTTCTTGATGTGTTAATATTAGATTTCTGGCATTGAATTAAAACCTCCACTTTTACAGAAATGTGCCAAAAGTTACATAATCTGGTGGCAACACCTATTAAAAATATATTGTTGCATATAAATAACACATTTCTACAATTAAAAAATCATTTCTTAAAGGTGCAATTTGATGAAAATGTTTTCTTTTAGCATTTTATACAACATCTAATGTTATTGCATCACTGAATTTTGCTAGATTTTGTAAATGATGCCTATTTTAAAAGTTCAATCGTTGAGAGTAACGAGATCCATTAAAATTTATATAAATTGTCATGTATACTCATCAATGAGTAGATTATACTGACAAATGTTTTTTTTTTCACTTGTTATCGATCAATACTGTGTTTTTTTGATAATTATAAAATATTAATTAAAACTACATTTTTATGTTTAACTTTTTAATTATTTCTACCTTAATCTAGCCTTATGAAGGTATCTAGTGATTTTATGATTGCTGTTTCATAGTCTAGTATTTACTTTTAATTACTGTTGCCCTTTTCAACCAAGTCATAAAAAAAATTAAATCAATCTCAGTTTATGAACAATTGCCTTCATTAAAATGTTCAATTTAAATGAAATTTTTCAAAGGTAAAATATGAAGACAATAGTTCATTATTCAACATTGGCAAATGCAAAGATCTATGCAACTCAAACAATTCATTGTAATATATAAATTCTTCGCGAAATTGAAAGAGCAGTTTATGTATCCATCCCTGTTTCAACCTAGTTTGTAGAAATTATCATTTGTAGATTAGAAAGTTCTCAGTTGCATGGAATCAAACACATTTATTTTATCTGTGATTAGTATATATATTTTATCATTTGAAACTTGCTTTATTGACTTGGATCTCTAATGAATTATGTATATATTACTTGTTAATTATATTTGCAGAAAATTGTCAGTTTTTTTTTTTTTTAAACAATTTTTTTTAAGTGATACTTATAGTGATAAATCAAATTGTAAAAGTATTATTGTAAATAAAAAAACGGACTTCTTTTGACTTTGGTGTTTTAAGCCCTTATTTTAACTAAGAGGGTGATTAATACGCCACAAATATTTTCTAATTTGTGCATAACTTTTATTTTTAGAAATGTATTAAAGCCCAAATAATAGTAATGGTTTTTGTTACTATTTACCCTGCATTGTGCTGATAATTTTTTTTTTTATGGTTGTAAATAGCATACAACCATAAAAAAAAAATGTTATGATCAGCTTTAATAAGGGTTTTCTACATATTGCACTTATTGTTTTTTTTTTTTAGTTCATTATTAACCCAAGAGAAAGCACACAATCAAATATATAAGTCTGTAGTAATGCAGTACAGTCACACAACTTCTGCCAGGTTCAAATAAAAATTTGATAATTCTCATTTTATAAAAAGATTGTAAATATTGGTTAATAAAAGTTAATTAGCCTTAAATCAACAAGAATGTTTGTTGGGAATACTAAATATTGTATGTTTAATTTGACAAAATAATTGTAATTTATTAGCATTCATGATTCATATTTTTCCTTGACCACTGTGGCTATATTGAATGAATCTAGAATGCAGAATTTTCTTAGAAAAAAATATCAATTGAATTGTTCTTTGATAATTCAAAGAAATAGCTTTTAATAACAAGTCTTGGAAAATTTATAAAAAAAATGCACAATAACTTTTAATATCAAATCTTATTATAAAATGTCTCACAGAAAACTATTCATATCACATTAATTATCTGTACAAATATTTACATATAATACACCACCAGCATTTACACTGTCAATATATCTTCAATAAATAAAATAAATTAGTAAAACAATAGTTTTAAAGTCATTTAAATGCTGAATGTATTAAAAATACAGTTCATCTAAGTATACGATTGATCAAAAATACATGTTAATTCAATATATTTACAAATATCAATTAAGGCATTTTTTTTTTTTTTTACATTATTGCTGAATGTTGGTAATTTTACTTTAGATTGGAATCATTTTTAAATACATAATTAAAATTGTTAACCATAAATAAATAAATAGTTATGAACATATTAAGATTTTTTAAAAAATGGAAAGCATTGAGACCAAATTGATTTCACTTTTCTGTTCACATAACCTTGTCCAAACACGCTTGATCAACTGACAATGAACCCTGCAAAAAATTTTTACAAATATTTATTTTTAAATGTATTTAACACGCTAACTTATCTTTTATTTAATTTTGTCATGTGTACCATTCCCATTACTAGCAATACATTTTACAATAGCTACTAATGTTTATTTATAACTTGCTATAGTTTAGTAAATAAATAGATTGACATTCCCCCAAATTTAATCATTGCATCAAAATAAGAATTTATTTTTGCCTAAAATTATAATTTCATCCTTTCTTTTAATAGAAAGGAATTCTTTTATGTCAAAAATGGAGCTTTTTACCGTTGAGAAATATATAAGAGAAAATTCTTTTTAGATTATCTTGCCAATTTAAAAAATTAATGTCTTTTGTAACATAAAATACAAATTATTAAATTGGCAAGATAATCTAAAAGAACTCACAAATAAAATGCTCCACAAATTCAATAAAATTATGTACATTAATAGAAAGAGAAGAAACAATTACTTAGCAGTTACTGATGGCTCATTAAGTATTTCTCCATCACAATTCCATATACTAGTGCTCAGTTCTTGCCAATTATCTTCAATTCCTCTGCAACCTGTTGCAGGAGTCTTATCATCCGATACAAAGGATTAAACTTGAATTCTCTGACTCTGTATACTTGTACAAAGCTCAAATCAAACTGAAAATTTAAAAAATAATAAATTCACAATAAACTGATGAATAACAATGCACATCTAGATGGATGAAATAAAGGATTTTAACATGAAATTTTATTTTCAGAAATGTTTAATTACAATATATAGTTTCAAACACTCATTATTTTTGCATGTTTTTGTAAATTCTCAAGACGTTAATAAATGATTCCATATAGTTGTTTAAAGCTATTTGCACATATATAAATTTTCTACAAAGTTAATTAATTTTAAATATAATTAAAAAGGAAATAGATATATTTGTAGGCAATTTTAAGTATATATATATTTCTTAAAATTATATAATTTTTGGGAGCCCTTTATAAATGAAACAATTCTTAATTACATTTCGCTGTATCAAAAAAAAGTAACATACTACTAATTTACTTTTAGATATTTTCATGTGCTTAATTGAATTTTAAAAACTATTCTAAATGGCATAAATATTATATTTGAACTTCTTATAAAGTAAAGAATATTAAACTCAAATCTATAAAATAGTAAATTATGTTTTAGGAATATTTATCGAGCTTTAAATAAAAGGTGGACTGAAAAGTTCGTAGGCTGACACATAGATGGCTCTACTAGTATTAAATACATATGATTTTTAATTAGCCCTAACCTTCAAAAGACACGTGTATAAATTTGACAGCTGTTGCACTATTAGTGTGTGAGTTATAGCATTTTTAGTGAAGCAACTTTTGTTAGTTTGAAAATGGATAAAAAGGAATTCGTGTAAATAAAAGCATTGCTTTTTATGAAAAAATACTATTGAAACCAAGGCTTGGCTTGATAAACATTATTCGGACTTTGCACCAGGAAAATCAACCGCAGAGAAGTGGTTTGCTAAATTTAAACGAGCCGAAATGAGCACCGAGGACAATGTATGCAGTGGACGCCCTAAAGAGGCTGTTACCGACGAAAACATCAAAAAAAGTCCACAAAATAATTTCTGATAATCGTAAAGTGAAGTTGATTGAGATAGCTGAGACCCTAAAGATATCAAAGGAACGTGTTGGACATATCGTGAATGAATATTTGGATATGCGAAAGCTCTGTTCAAAGTGGGTGCCGCGCGAGCTCACAATCGATCAAAAATGAATTGATGATTCTAAGCAGTGTTTGGAGCTGTTGAATTGTAATAAACCCGAATTTTTACGTCAATATGTGACAATGGATGAAACACGGCTCCATCATTTCACACCGGAGTCCAATCGACAGTCAGCCGAGTGGACTGCCGGTGATGAACACTAAAAATGCTATAACTCACATACTAATAGTGCAACAGCTGTCAAATTTATACACGTGTCTTTTGAAGGTTAGGACTAACTAAAAATCATATGGATTTGATACTAGTAGCGCCATCTATACGTCAGCCTACGAACTTTTAGCCCAACTGTTATATTTCTAAACATTAAAAGTCAGTAAATTAAGTTTTTTTTTTTTTTTTCTTATGATCAAAATATGCCATTCATTCTTCAAATACGAAAAAAGAAAAAAAATCTTACAGGATCGCTATTGTGATATGATGTCCTAAAGAGATATCTCAAATAATTGAGTCTTGAGCATGAAGAAACAGTTATGACATCACAGTAACCATTTCCCAAATGCTGGGATGGTGATATCCCTTTATAAGACATAGCACAAGTACAGCTCATGATAGCAGAATTCACTGTGATGAATCTACCTCTGACAGACAGCCATTCTAAAAAACAAAAAAAAGAATGAGCTAAACACATTTTTGAAGAAACTTTTAATAAATATGATTTACTGATTTAGAAAGGAATAAAACTTAAAAATGAAAAGTGCATACTTATTTTTCTTGAAGAATTCTGATCCTCTTGAGGAAGTTGTGATGCTTTTGAACATGTTTCACAACTAAAAGAAACCAAAAAAAAAAAAAAAAAAAAAAAATTATTATCAAGTTTCTAAACAAAATAGAAGTTGAATAAAATGTAGATAATTACCATAAATATAAATATTTAATATTGACTACTTCTGCAAAAATTAAGTTTACATACTTAACACCACATCGTTCGTTTCTCCATGAAGTAGAATTTGTAGGAACATCTATCTGTAATTGCAACTCTCCTTCATACAATTTGCGCCGTAGAATATTCTTAAAACCTAAAATACAATCCTTCAAATTAACATTTAAGCTCAAAATTAGTTTACAGTTTAAATAAACAACAGTGCACAAAGCTATTAAAATTGTGTTAACTTCAATAATCACCATTCTTTATCAATTAACATTCTCCATGTTGCATATTTGTTTTTATTACAATGACTGCAAAAACCTATATATTATATTTTATTTTAAATACAGCCATTTTTAATTTGGTCTTGGAGATTTTGCGAAAAGGACAGTTTTTAAATAAGTATTTCGAGAAAAATGTTTTTAGAATTAAAATACTGTCAGCTTCATTTCCACGGTTCTAATACAGGGGTCTCCAAACTACGGCCCGTGGGCCAAATCCGGCCCGTCAGTGTCATCCATCCGACCCGCGACAGCGAATAGCTTATTGTTGTTGTAATAAGTTGGATAAAAAAAACACAGAATGATAATAACTGGGTTTTATTGACTTGTTGGGTAAAAGCTTAATGACAAGCATAATATGCAGAAAATTTAACTTAAGCATAACAAATAATTGAAATGAATCCCACTAACATTATAAACTAGTGAACATCCCGCGATTAACCTCGGTAATTATGTTGGGATGAAGAGTATCGCATATGTATGTATATCGTTGTTTGGAATGTATATATCCTGAATCAAACATATGATTTTTATCCTGAAAATCCCTCAGGAACGGAAAAGCTAAATGAACGCGAATGAAACCGCGGGGTATCTATCCACTTGCAAAAAAAAAAAAAAAAAAAAAAATACTAATGAGATTTATGTAATTGTGATTTTTCACTGACAATAGTTTGTAGTTAGCAAGCGTATGCTCGCTCAGAGCGCGTACTCGGCGACTGGTCTAGAAATTACAGATAATGGCAGAAAAATTAAAACGGTTTTGGCCCTTGATACTTACTGGAGTAAAAGTATGGCCCTAAGGCTGAAAAGTTTGGAGACCCCTGACAATTTATATAATGCAGGGTTGTTTTAACATCTGTTGTATTTTTATAAAATTTCTAAAAAATAGCTCACACAGCTTTATAAAATTGGAGGGAGGCATGACGTATGAGTATACCTACCTGAAAAGTCATAACGTTTTGGTCCCATCCACCTAAGTTTCTCACTATCACGAATAACATCACCAAAGTAGCCATAAGACAGGAATGTCACAGCATAACGTAAAAGGCGACCAGCGCTATACACACCACAAACATCGATACCAGTATATGTGCCTGCAATCAATGAACACTTTAGTCAAAATAGTTTAAAAGTTTGGAATCTTTAATTTGGATAGAATATAAATTTTATGTTGACAAATTTATAATTTTAGGTGAACTTTTAAATAAACTAAATTGAATATTTTTGAGGGGTTGGAAGAGAAGATTTTTTTAAAAATAATGTTACAAGGAATTGAAACATCCAACATTCCTATATCTGGTAAAGCATATTGTAGGGCATCAGTAGCGCCCTCTTTTATTGACTGGACTTCTTTAGTAGCGGCCGAGAATTGTCTTGTTCTTTTATTTTAATTCTTTTTATTTTGTTATTAATTTTTGATGTTTGTGCAAATGTAACTAAAAATACAATAAATAATTCTTACATAACTTGGGCCCTATCATAATTAACCTTATTTCTCCCTTTCATTATATATAGATGAAAGAGAATATTTTACATACACAAACACACATAGATATTTATTAATAATATTCACAATTTTAAATCATCTAGTTCATGAAACAATATTGAAAGTATAAAAGTACATTTAAATTTATTCATTATTTATTTTGAAAGTATAAAAATTATATTTAAATTCATTTATATATTTATTTAGTTTATAATATTTATGTTTTGAAGCATATGATGAACTACAGAATATTTTTTATATAGATATATGTTGCCTTTTACTTTTAAAATTTATAACATTATATAAAGAGACAATATAATACAGAGAAGATAATATAATACTTTCAAATTGAATATTTATATATATATATATATTATATTATTATATAAAATTATTATTACATATAAAACTTTCAAAACAATATTTTAATCAAAATAAAAAAAAAAAAAAAGAACTTTTACAGTAAAGCAATGCATCAATCAAATGGATTTATCAACACGAAATTTTAAAAACTTAAAAGCACTTTATACCTTTTGAAAGGTTTTAGAGTATTTCTATTGTCAATCGAAATTGAATAAATGCAATATCAAAAAGTTAAACATGTTTTAATCTATGACTATGTATGCATTGTTTCAATCTGGTGCATTTTATTGGGATGATTTCGAAAGCGGAAAATATTTCTGGGCGCAATAAATGGCGATGACGTTATGTCCTGTCAGCTTGTCGAGGAAGAAGGATAGACGCTGCTTCTCAAAGAGGGTGGACTTTCGATACCACTGCAATTTGGAACGAACACTCCCAAAAGCAGCATTTAATGGAATGCCGCTTTTGCGAGTTCAATACAGAGACTTTCCTTGCGTGATTTATTGTGTCTACCGTCAGTTTTCGGGTCTCGAGTTAAAGTTCCCTCGGTTCAAAAGTTCAATGCCTTAATCACCAAGTTACTTTAAAGCAGGGGTGGCCGGCCCGCGGCCCGACTTGAATATTTTCCGGCCCGTGAGATTTATCACACTTTTACAAAGTATATTTATTTTATAATGGCCAAAGTAGTGAAAATCAATGTATTAAAAAAATACATTATGTGTGCATCCATATATTCAAAAATTAACTGTCGAAATTATGAGAAAAATTAACTTTTGATTTTAAAAATAATATTTTTGCGAATATAGGACAGATATTGCCTGTTTTATTTATGAATTTACAGTTATGAATTTGCAGAATAACTAAATTATATTCTGCGAACTCTAATTTGGAACATCTAATATAGCAGGTTCTATGTTTCACTTGAAGTGACCTCAGTGATGCAGTGGTCATTCCAAGATACGCACAGTTGATTGTCGATAGTAGAGCAAACCAGATTCTTAGTTCAAGTTGTTAGCATTTTTGGTTCAAGTTAAACCTGCGAATCGTTCTTTTATAAAAATGAAACTGCCCAAATATAAAACACTTTCAAACATAACGGACTGCAACACCCATTATGATGTGCAAATACCCAAATTGAGATCGATTTTGCAAAAGCTAAATGAAGAGAGTGCAAGCAAATATCGCACTAGTAAAATAAATATTTTTAATGATTTCATTTTTTTTTTTTTTTTCATCTATATTTATATATGTTTTATATTTCATTTTTAGTGTTATATATTTCTTTACAATGTGCATTGAGTGTCATTTATATTATTTACGTTTACATGTAAGAATAATAGTAAACACGAAAAATAATAACTCATTATGTTTCACTCCAAAAATGCCTATAGTGAATCAAAATCTAATGTGGGGATATATAATTTTATATGCTGCCCGTGAGTTATGGTCCATTTCCAAAATGGCCCGCAAGATCACCCCTGTTTTTAGGTATACATCGAAATAAAACGAGTTTATACATATTCTATGAGTAATATCTAACTACTCACTATATTGTTGCAATACACTGAGAAAATTATATATATATAAGTATAGCAAGTATCTCATTAAAAATTATTAAACATTGTACAAACACGATTTTCTATTTTCCTTTTTAACAAGTTTAAAATTCCTATCATCAGAAAATAAAGATTCCACATTAGTTAATTTTGTACTTTGACTTTTAATTCTTTGAAAATATAAATACAATATATAATACTTTAAAGAACTTTCAATCCCTAAAGATAATGCTGTTGAAAAAAAAAAATTTTAAAAATAATACAAAATTGATGACTTTCCCAGTTAATGAATCAAAAGTGAAAAAAATGGGTTTTTTTACTACATCTACAGCAAGTAAACAATCAAAATGAAAGTCTGTAGAAAATAATGAACCTATTGGTTGTTAGAATTGCAAAATCTGAACAAAAGAATACCGTCGAAAGTCTGACGAAACTTACTCTGATTCTCCAAATGTGCCATTCGAAATATTTTAAAAATTAATCTCTTTCGAAAGTGGAATATTTTAAATGTTTGTTAGAACGCATGGAAGTTAAAAGTAAAAACGTTTGAATTTAAACAAATTGAAATTTCTAATAATTAATATAGAGAATAAAAAAAAAAAAAAAATTCAGCATGGTAATACAACTTTTTTTTTTTTTAATTGAACTATTATAATTCTTAAATAAATTTTTAAAAAGCATTAAAAGAAAGCTAATTCTAAAATATTTATTCGTGACAATAAAAAAAAAAAAAAAAAAAGGTTTTTTTTTTTTTTTTTTTAAATTGACAAAATGTTCAGATATTTTTAACTTGTTTAAATTTTCAATCGTTTAAAAGAATTTTTATTTGCACTCAGATAAAAAAAATTAACTTGTAGTGGATGGATTATTTGTTAGTGAATTTTTTGCTGTTAATAATTCAGTAATTAAATTTAATAAATTAATTTTAGTTATTTTTTAAAATTAGTGAAAACGTTCTGATGAGCCATTTTAGAATGGCCCAGATAAATCTTAAAAAAAAAATGAAAATATATTTGAAAATCATTTATTTAATAGAGTCAAAAAAGTCCACTGACTTTAAAAGTCAAGTATTTTTTACGCCTTCAAAAAAAAAAAAAAAATTTTGTTTTTGAATGACAAAATTTAATCATTTTTAACAAAATTAGAATTTATTTACATGTGAGATAAAAAAAGTCATGTGTATTGAGTAGATTATTTGCAAATACCTTTGCTAATGCCGGATCCCACAAGACAAGAACAAGAAAGTAAAGTATGGGTCTTTGAAGATGATCCCAAACCAACAATGGTGAAAAGACAACGAACAAAGAAAAATTTAATGTATGCCGTTTTCTTCAGAAGTGCAGAACTGGTCAAAAAAATCAAAAGGGACAAAGACAGTCACAGCTAACTGGTACACCACTCACAGTCTTCCAGAAATTCTTCAAGAAGTGAATGTAAGGGGACTCATGCTTCACCATGATAATGCTCTTCTCATACGACAAGATCTAATCGAATTTCTTAAACAAAAACACATCAAAGGGATAGAACATCCACCCTATTCCCCTGATCTTGCTACATGTGACTTTTGGCTTTTTTAACAAGAAAAATTTACGTGGTCGCCGTTTTCATTCCGAAGATGAGATTGAACAAGGCTATAAAAGCATATTTTTCAACAATTCCAAGAAATGGATGGCGTGAAGCATTTAATCTTTAGAAAAATCGTCTACAAAAGTGCATTGATGTTGGAGGGGACTACTTTGAACACTCTTAAAAATTTGGCAAGTTAAACTTGTACCATTTAGCCGTATCTCAAAATTTCAGAGTGACTGTCGTATAATTATCGAAGTATTCTTAGAACGATTCTCAACACGTAACTTGGGTCATTGAATTGTAGCTCTTATACCTTTTTTTTCAGTTCCACAGGTTTAAACACGTTGACAAAATTTTAAGCGATAAACTTGAATATTTGTCACAGTAAGCAAAAGAAATTTACAAACTGTTGTACATGATTTGTGGAGCAGCAAAACGATTCCAAAATGAAAAAACAAACAAAAAAAAAAAAAAAAAAAAAAAGGTAGCGTATTGATAAAATTCTATTTAATAACTATTCTAATTCTAATACTAATTAATATGATAATTTAACGGTATTTTTTTTATTAATATCTGGTTCGTTATATTTTAAATGAAACTTTTAAAAAAAAAAGTTTAATAATTGCTATCACATTGGCCTGACAGTATTGTGATATTATTACATAATAAAAATGTATACACACTTCTCACTGCATCTAAAGATATATTGTTATTTTATTTTATATATATTTTTTTTAATCTAATGCAATTATATTTAATTTCCTTGCGATATTTTCCCCATGATAAAGCTTAAAATTGCGATAGTTCATTTTTCCAGTACATAAATGACTATCTTTAAATCTCAAAATATATACTCCGTCGTGCGATATCATTGTCAATAACAGTGGCGTAACACTAGAGTAGCACGACGGGCAAATTACCACGGGCTTTTCCTGAGGCAGCAGAGAGCTGTGAGTACAGGAAAAGTCTGAGATTTATTATTACAAAATAAATTCATTTATTCATTCTGTAATTAATAAATTCAAATTACTAAAGCTATAAATTAAAAAAAAATGTGTATCAAGATTTTGAACGTATTCATTTATATGAAAAATATATTTTCATCTGGTAGTAATAGTAATAGAAATAGTTACGCATGAATAATTCCGATGCTAGGGACTTCACCGATTTTTGGTTCGTGAATAGGTACTTGCAAAATAAAAAGTGGGAATTCCGCTGTCATTTTTAAATTCACTTGTTAGGAAATTCTCAGATTTTGCTCCACATTTATACATGAAATAATTAAGTCTTCTTCCATAAGGGAACTGGGTGATTTATTAATCATAACGAATCATTTTAGGTATTCAAGCTTTTCCTGAAGTGTATTTTATGTTATTTGTAACAATTCCAATGACTACGTCCCTGCTAAGCGATCATCCTCGAAATTAAAATTGATAAAACCTATTTAAGAAATTCTACGGGACACGACAGATTACGCAGTTTGGCTATTCTATCCATCAAATTTTCCATGGCTGAAACTTTGAACGAAATTTTGACTTGAAATAAATTTAAATATATAAATTTTCGCTAAAAAAAAAAAAAAAAAAGCGGTAATTTTAATTCAATATCCCCTTTTAATTTAAAGTTCATAGAATCAATCAAAGATAATATTTATGTTAGGTAGTACTTTATTAAAAAGAAAATGCAATGATGATATTTTCCATTGAAGGGCCCCCCTTGCGAAAAAAATGTACCACGGGCCTCAGATGGTATAGTTACACTACTGATAAATGACTATTCGATTATAAAAAAAAAAAATAGAAAAGTTGGGCAATGCGAATAGCGAAGTGTTAAACGAAATTGGTCACGTTAAATATTTATTAACTGATAAAAATTTTCCACCAATATAAATGATAAAAATTAAAAAAAAAAATCTTTACAAAATAAATAGCAATTTATACACAGGTTTTCAAAAATCGAAACAAACTACCACTACATAGCCAAAAATAAATAAATTTTGATAAGAATTGTGCAACTTATTTAAAAATGTAATGCTGCAACAGAATATATTCGGCAATAAACTGAACTGCTGCCGTTTAGTGTCATAGGACACGTGGCTGAAAATGAGCTTTAAAAGCATCTTGAAACAGAAACTGCTGCAGTGAATTTTCAATGTTTTAAATATGTGTACTCGACATCATTTAGAAATAATGATGACAACACGTTAGAACGAACAGAAGCGGCCAGAGCCAATCTTACGTAGCAAGATGGTTGACAGCGAAATCTTCTGTAGTTCATAGACTGTGGAATGCATTTCTAAGAACAGAATCAATTTCTAGAAGGTACACACGAAGAACACTTAAAGTACCACAGATAACCCTTATTTGTAGCTAAAAGCAAAGAGGCATAATATAGCTACATTAACCCATCTCAGATATTCTCTTGTAACAGCCGCTAGAAAACTAGTATCAAAAATCAACCATACGCAGAAGGTTTTACGAAGGTTTGGTTTGTCGCTCTATTGTCATTTTGTGCACACTTGTATCTAATCAGACCGGGACCCATAGTTTAACGTGGATTTCGCACAAATCACAACCATCCATGCCACCGTCGAGATTCATACCTGAAGTTTGTGGGACGAAAGGCCAGAGCGCTAGCCAATTGGCCATCAAGCAGCAGCTTTTACGAAGGATGATTATATCCTCACGGCATCTAGCACCACGCCATCGAAATCCGTCATAGGTAATGAATTCAAAAATTTCGAGTTTTAGAACAGCTCCTTTATAAAAGTTTGTCACTTTTGTCAGATTCTGTTATCTGTAGTAATTTAAAAGCTTTTGGATAAATTGAGATAAAGCAGCATCAACAAGCATACATCTCAAAGCACCAAGTTAAGTCAAGTCACGCCATCGATGAAAGATTTAATTGGGCACGCACATATGTCAATTGGTCATGTACATTTTACTAATGAATCCAAAATTTATTTGCAAAGTGACTCAGACTATTGGTCTGGCAGGGATTCGTTATTATTCAATTCCTATTCATGAAAGAGAGATTTGATGGAGTCGAAAGTATATATACAGGGCCGGATTTTCCTATCGGCTAACTAGGCTTCAGCCTATGGCCTCAAGATCAAGAAGAGCCTACATTCAAATTGTTAACAAAATTAGAATTACACTATTCTAAATACAGTAAACACTAAAACACTGAGTCGAAAATAAGGGGAAATTCTACACATATGAATAATAAACAAACATAATAAGTAATTTACAAACTTAAAAATGGGAGATGAAAGGGCCTCATAAGTGGAATAGCCTAGGGCCTCTTTTCATCTAAATCCGGCCCTGTATATATATATGTGGATATGCATACTGTCTTCCTACATACCACAGCTTATATATATCGTCCTCAAGAGACACCACTATCACTCGGTGGCTAAGAATCACTTTTTTTATATGGTGATTTATATATATGAGTTGACCAAAAATTTCTTCCGATTGAGGAAGTTTGCGATGTTGCAGGACAGGGATGGGCAAACTTTTTCGGCCGCGGGCCAAAACTCGAAAAAAAAAAAAAAAAAGTTGGAGGACCAAGATAAATTTTTCTAAAATTTTAAAAACAATATACAAGTATTACAATTTAAATATGTTAATGAGATGAATGAAATTGCGATTTCATTTTTAAAAGTTCCTTATACTGAGGTTCGAAATGAGATGTACTGATTAAGCAACGAAGCTAAATGATCATTTGTCAGTCTACTTCTGAAATAATTTTTCTAAGTTTCACAGTTGAAAACGGAAAGAGATAAAAAGATCATCAGTCCTTTGAAATAAAAAATATATTTAATCAAAGTAGAAAAGGAGTGGTATATAATGTTTTTTTTTTTTTTTTTTTTTTTTCTAATGCAGCTGGCAAACACTTAGATAGCTTGGTCTTGGATGCCTTAAGGCAAGCGCTGCACAGACGTACTCACTTTGCATTACCCAGGGGGCGCGTGTAACTTGAAGATAAGCCACGGACGCGGAGTAACAATGCCCCCGCAACGCTCTACGATCCTATTAGACTGGGACCTATGGTTTAAAGTGGATTCCAAACCACTACAAACATCCATGGCACCGTCGGGACTCGAACCCGAAACCTGTGGTACCGAGCGACAGAGCGTTAGCCGCTCGGCCATTCAGGCCCCTGGGTATATATAATGTATAAATATATATTTATTTTAATTTGCCTCGGACCGACAAGTTAAAATTCTATCCGCGGGCCGGATAGAAAATTCCGGTGGGACGAAGTTGGCCCGCGGGCCGTAGTTTGCCCATCCCTGTTCTAGGATGACGTATTGCTGCTCTTGACCCACTCTTGCAACTGTCGAGCAACCCACTTTTGCTGCCAACCGAGTTAATAAACATCATTTTGAAAACGTTATTAGCTTGATTGCATAGCTATTAGAAGAGATCATGTTTAATATTAAAGCTAATCATACATTAAACTCAGTTACTAAGTTTTCAAGATGTTTCAGTTTTCAAGACTGAAAACTCTATTGTTTCTGTCTTGGGCCTAATTTATAAAACACTGATTTTTCTTTCAAGTTTCCAAAGAATAAAAATTTCACAATCATAATTTTTCAAATTTTTGGAAACTAATGTAGGTGAAAATTTACAAGCAAGTCAATAATACCTATTGAAGAAACCGACAGTAT
Source organism: Caerostris extrusa (assembly GCA_021605095.1). NCBI lineage: Eukaryota > Metazoa > Arthropoda > Arachnida > Araneae > Araneidae > Caerostris > Caerostris extrusa. The sequence continues at coordinate 112,690 of BPLR01005559.1, read as the reverse complement.
ATAAAAAGAGTTAAAACAAAATATAAAAACGAAAAAATTGATACAAAAGAAAACAAACAAAAATGAATACAAACAAAACAATATTCAAATCGATTTAACCGGACAGAAATGCACAACTTCCAGTTAAGACTTTATGTGGCATCTCTCTCAAACTATTTTTTATTAAGAAATTAATTAAAATACAACGAAACAAATTCTTAGTTTCATAATTTTTATCTTTAGATATGATAATGACTGGAAATGGTTTTTTTTTTTTTTTTTTTTCCCCCAAATACATACACTGATCCAATTAGATTTGCGTATCATAATAAATAGCAATGACCGAAACTATATATTAAGAGCAATTTAATTTAATGTAGCAGGTTTCGGGCAATCACATAAGATATAATAAAAAATATTAAAAAACTTATACAGCAAGGTGATGTCTTGATAATAAACAGAATCGAGACATTTATATGAGCAATAAACAAATACAAAGAGAACATAGATCGATCGAAACCTTGCATTCAAGCTAATGCGTTACTGACAAAAGTTTTTTATCTCCGAGTTTGCAATAAATTTTTAAGAAATTACATACTATAGTTTTTAATATTTAAATGTTTACTTGATTTTCTATTAAATTAAAGCTGAAACCTATACCTTGTTTTGAACTTTATCAAAAATGTATTTTATTTTAATAAAAAAAAAAAAATTTCTATCGTATAACTACTTAAAATAAAAATGTATGCTATAAACATTATTGGATATTTTGTGAATTCATTTGATTAAATCTGTATGATTCTCAAAAACATCCAAAATTCTATTTTTATCAAAATAATCTTCTTCACCTTTACATTTAAAAACTTTTAAACCTTTTTATAAATATCTTACAACAAATTTTTAGATCTTCTATATTTCTGTCAAGTGTTGATGATATTTCTCATATTCTGAAACGAGGTATTAAATAAAATAAAAAAAATTTGTAACAGATAAAATTTGAACTCGGATGGATATTTGAAGTTTAATAAACTAAGCCAAAATGTATTTCGTAATAATTAGTCCTGATTATTGTTAAAATACATCGAGATTTACAATTTTCCAGTAAATAGGTTAGGACAATAAATAAACGGGAAGGGGTGGAGCTTCGTCACGAGACCTTGAAATAGCGCTGTTAGCGGCGCGACTAACGAAATCAATTGAATGACTTTTGGCGCAATTTTGTTGTTCCCAAAATCTTATTTTAATTAAGTTGGCCGATTCAATGATCGCTCAATCTCTCTCTCTTTTATCCATAAAATATATTTGTTTGGGGGAGCAGGGAAGGGGGGTTGATCTTAATCACTTTCAATTTTGAACATTTTCACTGAAATCTGTAAATTTTTTTTTTATTATTTACTTCTATCGCAAGCCTTTTCTTAAATTTCTTTCAGCACATTTTTTTATGCATTATACTAACTTACAAAATTTATCATTATTAATTAAATTAGTAAAATAATTAATTCAGAAGAAAAATCAACTTAAAACCGTTTTAAAATATCGTTTGGTGAAAGCAACGACAACGTTATTTCAAAATGAAAACGAGATTTTTCAAGAGAATAAAAATCGTTTGGTATTCTGGAGTTTTTATTTTTTAAGATTGTCTTTATACATTTCTTTTAGCTTAAATTCTAAATTTTATGGGTAATCTACATATCCACCCATCCCATTACAATTTTTCTTGTTTCTTTCTTTTAATTATGTGTGCTAAAAATAATTTCTATAATGCAACAGGATAAATAAAAGTTAACCATAATTCAGACTGGACAAATAATTCAAATTAAAAATCGTTGTGATTTTGCAAACATATTCCCTTAAACCTTGTTCGCACCTGATGTGTATTCATACAAAACATTTTAAAAATTGACATCGTTGCAGTAACAGAATTTTATTCAAATTGTTACTAATAATAAATTTTAATGGCGTCACACCTGAAACTGAACTCGCTAAAAGAGATGAAAGATTTTAAATGTCAGAAAATAAAGAAGAAAGAAAAAACAGGCAGATCATCGATTTTTGATTAGAGGTCATACAAATCCTTTAAATTAAAACAAAGTTTTTACAAATTTAATAAACTAAGCCAAAATGTATTTCGTAATGATTAGTCCTGATTATTGTTAAAAATACATCGAGATTTACAATTTTCCAGTAAATAGGTTAGGACAATAAATAAACGGGAAGGGGTGGAGCTTCGTCACGAGACCTTGAAATAGCGCTGTTAGCGGCGCGACTAACGAAATCAATTGAATGACTTAGGCGCAATTTTGTTATTCCCGAAATCTTATTTTAATTAAGTTGGTCGATTCAATGAAGCAAAGTGTTAATACTACAATAGCCAAAGCATAAAAGAAGTTAGAAATTAATTTTATTATCCTTTTCAAAACTTTTAACAATAGCAACGCCATGCATTCTTATTAATTTAAGACTTATTTCAAATTATTATTAAAAGTCCGAGTTCAAAGGCACTGTCACTTCTGTGTATAACAAAACAATCTACAACTAATCACTTTATCATGTGAAAATATTTAAGTATCAGAATATGAATTTCCACTATGGCCTATTTTATCAATTAAATAAATGTTAGATAACTCTTTTATCTAAATTGATTTTTAATTAATAGGTGTAATAAATTTGTTATTAATTTAAAAAATTAATTTTAATTTGTTTTTAAATTATTTTGGTCGTAAAAAAATTTAAAAAAGCAGATAACGTTTTATAGTTAATACAAATAATCATTATTTAGGGTTTAGTGCAAATTTTACATTATAGAAGAGTATTTAATTATTTATGATCATAAATTAGAAAATTTCTTATTTATTTTCAGTCATAAACATTCTCAGTATAACTGAATCATGATTAGGACATCATTTAACAATATTTTTTAAACAACATTATGTTATTTTAATAAATACAATATGGATCTTCCTTTTTTTTTTTTTTTTTTTTTTTTTTTTATGAGTAAATATGCTGTGCCTTTAACATTTAACATTATCTAACTCCTAACAATCTTATCATTTTTTTTTTAAATTTATAATTTGTACTCTTACAATAACTTCTCTTTAATCCGGCATTCAGTAGTTCAAAACATTTGGTAATCCAGCACTTATTGAGCCTTCACTTACATATTTTTTTCATATGGATTCAGGTGTTTATTGATCTTAACTGACAGATGCCAATACAATGCTGCTTGCATTTCATTAAACATATAAACATTTAATGTGTTTGCATATTAAACACATTAAATATGTACATGTTTTAACCATTTAAATTTTTAATTAGAAGACTTTTTTCTTTGATGTTCCTTTTAAAACTATATTGATAATAATCCTAGATGGCCGTGATCTTGAATGCTTCTGATTAAAGAGAAGTTATTGCACCTTTATAATCCAGAGGAAACATCTATAATTGTTTTAGAATAAATCTGTTAGCAATAATTTTCTGAAATAATAAAATTAAAATGAGCTCATTGAGAGACATTTTGAAAAAATTAAAATATATATACCCATTATGATAAGTAGAGTTGAAGATAAAGGATCTGACGATCCTGTGATACAATTAGCAGCAGCATTTGTAGATCCTGCAGGAATTATTCCTAAAGGTATCCTAGGAATCATGAGAGTGTTATAAATGTCATTGGAATCGATGCCTTTGTCTTTTTGTGTCTTGAGTAGTACACTATTCAAAACTTCACTGAACATACCATCCCCACCCACACATATAATTCTGAAAGGATAAAAAAAGCAAGAATTGTTATTTGACCCTGATACAGAAATTATATCAGATAAAAATATTTACTTTTAAAAATGAATTTATTTATTTTGTTGTTGTTCTTAACATTTAAAATGAATATTTCTTATGTACAGATAAAATTCCATTCATATAGAGAGAACAAATAAGATGGATTATAATATTTTCAGTATACATAATCTTTGGAAAAGCTATCTTCAGATTATGAAAATGGGTTTTCCTGTAGTTGATTTCTTGAGTAAGTTTGGGTTTTTCTATCCCAATCATTTTATAAATGTTTTTATATCTATACAAGTTTGGTTTTTACAGTATTTTTCCTCCTTTTTGTAATGTTTTATATATTTTTGGAAAGCATATTTATACTAATGTGCTGCAACAACTATACTTTTTCTGTGAATACTACATATATATATATATATATATCTATATATATATATATATATATATATATTTAAAATGAGTCAGGAAAAAACCAAAATATATGCTTTCCTCAAAAAATATTTGTCAGGATGCACTTATTATTACATTAGGCATCTTAAATTTTTGATTCTGTACTTAATTTTAAATATTTAGGATCAGAAATTAATTGTCCTAATAATAATAAACAGAATTGTGTCTGCCAATAAGGCCTTTTATGGGTTAAGAAATCTGTTTAAAGCACAGTTCATATGCAGAAAAACTAAATTCTTGTTATATAAAACATTACTATACCTATTTTGGTCTATGGCTCTGAAACATGGACTTTGGAAAGATCTGATGAGGCCCATTTGGATATATTTGAGTAGAAGATTTTAAGGATTATTCTTGGAGGTGTTAGAGAAAGTGACTGTTGGTGAAGACGGTACAATGCAGAAATTTATAAATGCATTAAAGACTAAGATAATATAACATTTATTAAGATCAATAGTTAAACTGGGTTGCTCATGTATTTAGAATGAAACCATTTTTAACCCTTGTAAAAAGACTCATTTTGGTAAGGCCATGGGACAAAAGAGAAAGAGGACAACCCAAGTTGTGATAGATAGACACAGTTAGGAATTGGAGGACCATTGTCACTCAGAGGAATGCATGGAAATCTCTTCAAAGGAAACCCTTGGCCCACCCTGAGCTGTCATGCTATTGATGATGAGGAGGTGGATATTTGAATATAATTACATTAATAATTAGATGTACAGAATTAAACTTAAGTGTTTTACTACATAGAAATGTGATAATTTTTAATATTTTTTAGTACATTATGTAATATATTAAAATAATAACTTCATGATAATAAATCTGTCAATCTTTTAATTTGTTTGATATTTTAGTAGTATTTTTAAAGAACTGTCTCTTGGAATATAAATGTATTATATCTGTTTTGTTTTTAGTAATTTTTTTAATTTCCTAAATTATTTAAATTTCAAGTAATGTGTATTAATATTATTATTATTATTATATATAATATAATTCAAAACCATTTATTTACAAGTATGTATATACTTAATAAATATAGTGATTTTTAATATAATAAATACTCAAAATATTGCTTGTATTAAATGAATAAGAAGCACTTAAATGTATAATTAAGTATATGATATTTACCCATCATATTTTAATATGTCTATGTCTTCTATCATTTCTTTAGCATGATTTGGTCTTTGTGTAACTAGGAGAAAAAACATTTAATGTTATTAGAAACTGAAAGACATATAAAATTTTAAAAGCAATTTAAACAAAAAATGTTTGTGTTAAGTTTTGTTTTAAAAAGTTCATTACATTTTTCTGTTATATGAAATAATTGAAGCTTTATTCTTTATTAATGCTGGGCATTAAATTTAATAATTCAAATTATACTTGTTAACAATTTAAAACTGGACAACATTTAATAATCTGGAGAAAATTTACTTGAATTTAAATCCTACTTAATTAAATCCTTTAAATTTACTTACCTACAGAATGAACTTCTATTCTGGCTAAGTGTAAAAGAGGCAGAACTTTTGTTTCAAAAATTTTAACACCTTTTTTCTTCCCTCCACATGGATTAACAAATATGAGTAAATGTTTGGGTCGATTTAAATCTGAAAATAAATAGAATTTATTATCTTTAATCACAGTTGTAATTCATAAAAACAAAATTTCCCCAACATAGATTATAATTAAAATAAATTTTTATTTTATTTTTTATTAATAAATTCATTGAGAAATAATTAAAAATATAAATGTAAAATCCAATTAAAGAATATTAATAAGCTAAAAAAAATGTATATCTACTATAAAAATTGAATGCTATCTCAGATAAGACATTTCTAAATGAATTTTTATTACCTTCAATTAAAGATTTTAAATTTAAATCAAACAAGATAGAAAATTTATGATTAAACAACTAATTATAATAAATAGTTTAAATAATAAGAATAAAAGTTGAATTTTGAAGAAATAAGATTTTTATGTATCATTATGGCTTTGTAAATCATTTTAAAAAAGCAATGATATACCAAATTTTTATATCTATTCATAAATTTAATTTTATAATATATAAAATTTAAAACATTTATGCAAATATCTTAATGTTTTACAAATGAGTATAAAAATAAATATTTAAAAATAAAAAAAAATAAATAGAAATTAAATAGAAAAATTAAATCACAGGAAAATTTATAAATTTTTTCAATTCATGCTATTTAGCATAATAGTGTAATAGTTTTAGTGACAAGTACATAGTAATATAAGTAATATAATATTTTAGCAATGCTACTAAAAATCATGCATTCAGAAATACATAAAGTGATTCAGAATATAAATATTTTATTAAACATAAAGAGGTAAAAAATTTATTTTTCAAATAATTAAAAATTTTTTTTAAGGAATATTATAGCATTTTGTATATCATTAGACTTTTCTTTTTCCAGATATTGTATCATTTTTGTATCTAATAAATTGGCATCATAGTATTAAAAATGTTACATTTTTACAGTTGCCCTCTAAATATTAAAATAAATTAATGAATAAAATATATGTATTAAAATGGCATATTAAAATTTAATTAATAATATTAATATTATAATAATTAAATAATATTATAATAATTAAAAATATTAATATTATTTTAAAAAATCAGTTTCTGAAAGAAAGATACATTTAATGATATCGATGACATGCTAGTCAAATAAAGAAATTCATGTAACCAAAAGTTAAATATATAACAAATTATTTCTCTAATTAAATTCAAGGATGTACAAATATAATTAATTAAAAAGTATTAGAAAGCACTAATCTACAACTGCTAATTTTTAAAAATTAATAAGGTTTTTTTTTTCAGTCATAACAGCAAAATAAAATTTCATAGACTTACAACAATTGACTTAAAAAAAGAGATAAAAAATTAAAAAAATTCAATTAATATACCTGAAATGATATCCTGTATGGACTGCAGCCATTTTTTCAAACTCGTGCCTTCAGCAGGATAGAAAACTTGGCTTTTCAGCTTCCACATGTGCTTTCCAGAAGGAACAGCAAAGTGCAACTTCATGTACCTTGCATGCATAGGGAAAGAACCAGGAAGTGAATAACTTTTGTGAAGTTCTAAAACTCTGCAGTAGTAGCATTGCAGTGGCTTTGTCTTTTTATTTCCAGGACAATCACATGGGGTTGCAGCAATTAAATGACTTATAGGGATTGTAGTTTGAGCTAGATAAAAAATATATATATATTAAAAAAAAAAATGTTTTTAACATATTATTTTTCCCAAACTTTAATTTAATAAATAAAAAATTTAATAATATAAATACACTAAATTAAAAATTAAGGTTTTCCATTAAAAATAGCAAAAGTGTTAAATTAAAAAAACTACAGTTTTTTATTACAAATTATATTAAATTTCTATTATAATATTGATGAAAACATATCTACACATTTTTAAGGAGTATTTGATATAAATTTTACTACACTGAAGTATTTTATGAAATGTAAACAGTTCTAAAGAAACAATAAAAATGCAACTTCTAATTAAATTCATCAAAATATTTGTTTTTCTATAAAAAGTATAGACAATGCAATGGAAAGTGTATTGGGATACAAATATATATATATATTAGTGTTTTGTTTTTTTTTTTTTTCAACTGCAATTATTATTGAAAAAAAATGATGAAAAGTACAAAAAGAAAGCAGGTAGTAAATAAATATATATATATGAGAAAAGTTAAATTTAATCATTTAGCATCAAATAAAAAAAAAAAAAATTGTACACATCACTTTTTTTTTCCCCCTTATATTATTGACTTTCCTCAAAAATTATTCCTGTTTTATCCACATTTTGAAAGTTTAATGAATGAAAAATTTAAATAATAAAAGGAAGTCATAAAATAATATATTTAAATGATACATTTTTCTTAAAAAAAATTAATAAGTATTAATTAAAACAATTCTGCATTTTTTTTAATAGAGTAAAACTCCTTCAATATAAATTTTATTGTGTTTATTATCTTTATTATATACTAGGGCAAATGAAAAGAATATAGAAAACATATGAAAATGTACTAAATTTAAAAATTCATTTGTAATAATATATAACATTAATGCAGAACAAGAAATATTTTAAAAAGCATTAAATTAAGTTGGAACATATTTAAGATAAATATATTAAATATGTTCTAATTTAATTTATTAAATTGTTATTTAAATATTTGAACAAACATTTAAAAAAAAAAATAATTAAAGTATCAACTTTTATTACAACTTTCAATTTACTAAAAAAATACACAAGTAAGACATTTAATATATTTTTTAGTAACCTATACAATTTTGCTGTAAAACGGTTGTAAACACAAGCTAAAAAAAAAAGTAAAACAGCTGAAGTGCTGCTGAACTGTGCGAGCGTTTTTCTTCCTATTTTGTTAAGTGTAAATAAACAAAAACATTCTGACGGTGAAATTGTTACATCTTTTTGAGAAGAGCTTAAAATAGTTTGCGATCTTTCCATTTTCTCCTTTTTACGGTATTTACAGTAAAGAGAGAGCATATTTTTTTAAACGCACAATTTTTCTTTTTTATGTCATACGGCGATCAACATATAATATTTTCAAATATATAGTATAAAAAAAAAATTGAAAGAATGAATAGGTAAACAGAAGAAAATAAATAAAAATTAAAAACCATAACATATCACCTTGCAAAAAAGTCTCAAGGTTTATAATTTATTAAAAGGTTTAAATTTTCAAAAATATAATAATAATTATAACGTTATAGCTTTACACTACAAAAGTTTTTTGTTTATTATTATTATTTTGAAGGAAATCATAAGCTAAAATAATATATTTAATTCATGCATTTTACTTAAAGAAATTAAAAGTTTAATTAAATTAAACCAGCTTATTTTTGTTTATTAACCAAATTTTATAACTAAAAGTATTCACATTAATATTATCTAACAATAACATAACTTGAGAAGAAAAAGTATATTAAAAATACAGAACCTCGTATTTATGATTTGCTTGAGATAAATTTATAACAATATTTATGTTATTTTATTGTTATTATCAATATTATTGCTTCTTATAATAATTAGGATTACTAGATAAACTTATAAACAGTATTAATAACTTGAAAATATTAGATAAAATCGCATTATTTTTTATTTAAAAAAAAAAACCAAGAAAGAAATATTTTTGCATAACATTCTGATAATTATTATTTTAAAATTAAAATATCAATATTACTGCTTCTTATAATAATTAGAATTACTAGATAAACTCATAAACTGTATTAATAACTTGAGAATATCAGATAAAGAAATCGCAATTTTTATTTTTTAAAAAAAAATCAAGAAATATTTTTACTTAACATTCCGGTAATTATTATGTTAAAATTAAAAACGAAATAAAACAAAAATTTAATTGAATACAAACAGAATATTTAATAAATTATATCTACTGAAATAATAATTAATTTTTAATAAAATTATTCACAACATTAAACAACAACAACAAAAAAAAAAAAGCAAGAAATTAACTATTAAAAAAATCGTCAGTATTACCTATTTTACAACAACAAAGATGTTTACCTTTTTTCAGCCAAAAGATCACCACCGGCTGAATCAATACACAAGTTTAATAACAAAACTAATTAATGGAAACGAGTTAAAATAAATGCTTACATTTTGGTGCATTTTGTATGTCCCAAGAAACGCTCTCCCTGGTTAAAGTCAAAGTAATCCTGTCATTGTTGGTCGTGAATATTCCGCTGAAAACAAAACTCTGTTCGAGACTGTCACCGGAAACAGACATCGTTCGCCGCTGGGAAAAACAAGCACTACATTCATCAATAGCAGAGATCCGCAGTTAGGTGCGAATGTACTCGCTCCCTGAGCTGAGAAGCAGCAGCTGACTTGTAAATGTGGAATTTTTTCCCGCGGTGAACGCCGAGGATGAAGGGTGGTCGTAACATTTTCCTCCGCCACAAAAAGTTGCGCGGTCGATATCTTTTCCATACTTGAGAATGCGCAGCGACACTCTCGGCGGGGGCCGGTCTACAAATTGCGCTTTTGAAGATCATCAAGCGGTCAGGAACAAGAATGAGGATATTAAAACATTGATCAAGCAGCTTATCTTGTGTTATTGTTAATCGGTGTTATCCTTTCAGCATGGGTTCAGTGGTGTACTGCGGGTTTAATCATTTTATGTGAAAGAAAAATACTGTGAACAAGAATCGAAGATGAATTTTGGTTTGTCAGTACAACCCTCTTTAATTCGAATATTATCTTATAATTTTTCTTCGTTCTGAATCGTAGATTTTATAGTCCTATTTACAAATTAAATTATTGGCTAAATGTTTTACTGGATTAAAAGAATTTTCAATTCAAGTATTCGCAGAAAAATCTGTAAATGATGGTAATAATTTTTCAGGACATGATGAATATAATAACAATTTCTGATTTTGGCAAATAACGGTTCTAGAAAGGCTGTTCCGGATAATTTCTTTGTTCTGAATCGCTGGTTCTAAAGTGGTATCTTCTAATTAAATTATTGACTAAATGTTTTAAGAATTAAAACAGTTAAAAAAGAATTAAGTTAGGTTAAGGGGGTTAGTTTAAAAGAATTTTCAATTCAAGAATTTGCAGAAAGAATCGGTAAATTATGGTACAATTTTTTCAGGACATTATGGATACAATAACAATTTTTGGATTTTGGCAATTAACTGTGCTAGAAAGGTTGTTCTAGATAATGAAGAAATAATTCTACCAAATAATTAAAAATGATCATTCGACAGAAATTTTTCAGTTTAAGTTATTTTTCTACCAATTATTATTATTATTATTATTTGTGCTCGGCAAATCGAACTCACAATCCAAAAAAATATGTAAATTGAAAATACCCTTACATTTTGAAGATTTAAAGAAGAAAAAGTATATTATACTTATTAATTAATCTTCTTTACTGATATTATTTCAATAGAAAATATATTATTATCGATATTTGTCAGATGAAATTCAGAATCAATTTTTGTCGATAAAATTAAATATTTAAAATATTTCGTTTATTAAATATTGAATATTAAATAGATTATTTAATATTCGGTTTCGGAATTCTAGGTATTCCCGGATTTATTTATGGATATAAACCAAGTAAAACAAAATTATTTTAAAATTTTAACTTAAAAACTCTTGAAATTTAGAATTTATTAGTTGTACATAATAAAGTTATTATTTTAATTATAAAGACAGTTTTTAATTAATCATCTAATTAATTAAGAATTCTAACAGTTCTTAATTAATTTTTCTCAAAATTATAAAAATTAATTTTACTTTATTGGATTTCATTAAAAATTATTTGAGACAGCGAAGTACACAGTTAAGGTTTATATAACTAAATGAACATTTAATTATAACACATATTTAATTTTTATATTAATTTTAATTAAAACAAGTAATATAAAGAAAACTTTTTTAAAGTCAATTCCTTTTTTTTCACTCTATTGCAGAGAAGTCCTTTATAAATAATTTTAATTCATTTTTTGTAAGTTCATCTGGCGTCATCTATTGGTAGATATATGCAACTTAAATCTAAAAAAAACTAAAATTAATGAATTAAATTTAATTACTGAATTAATATTTGAAAAAACTGTATTAACATCGAGTGTCATCCACTACAAGTTCAAAAACGTATTTGAACTTGTTTGGATGAATAAAAAAAGTATTTTATGAACTATTGAAAATTTGAACAAGATATATATAGGGAGAGTGTGAGCTATTAGAAGGAATTGAAAAATTCATATTGCTGCCATAAAATTAGTAACATTCATATTAAATATACATAATAATGATTTCAAAATTAAAATACTTATTCCCAAAGAAGTTCTACATAATATATATTTAAAATTATTGTGTATAAACTGTCTTTAAAAGTGTTCAAATCAGCAATTTTTTTTGATTACCATGGAATATCTGCTTCTTTGTAAATTGATACATTTCAAACTCGAGAAAGGATTTAATAGATACATAAGGGAGATAAGAATCGATAAAGAATTGCAATTTAAAAGTTCAGCAACAGATACTACTTCAGTTTAGTTATCGCTCTAAAGAGAGTTTCTATATTACATAGGGAAAAGCAATTAAAGTCTTCGACGTCATATTTCAGAAAACTTTTTTCGTTATGAGTAGTGTGAAAAAAAAAGCATTTCAAGTGTTATTTATTTCTTTGACATCATCGTTATTGAATCAAATTTCCGGAATGAGTAATATTTTTAAAAAGAAACGTAAGAAATATTTCTTCCTTTATGTTATGTTTGTGCAAATCAATTTTTTTATCTTTGAAGAACATTTATAGAATTGAAAGTTTCGGAATTTCTCAATATGCGAAATTCGATGCCAAACACATAGAAAAAAATTATAAAATTAAAAACCCAAATAATCCGTTCAGTTTTTAATATATTGAATTTTTAAGGAATAAATAAATAAAATACTAATTAAAAATAATTCAAAAATTAAAAATTTGAAAAAAATTGTAGTTGTGCAGATTAGTGTCTAACGCTCAGTACCACAGGTTTCGGATTCGAGTCCCGGCGATGCCATGAATGTTTGTAGCGATTCGAAATTCACTTTATGCCGCAGAACCCGGTCTCATATGACTGTAGATCGTCATGGATCCAAGTCAACCTACGGGTACTCCATTAGAACAGAAGCTGCGTCCTTTCCCTGCAACCATAAATGCTTACGGGTTAGTGGGCTTGGTCTATATGTCTACCAAGTGGGATAAGAGACAATAAAAACAACACTTGAGGCACAGATTGGAGAACTCACAGCTTTATTTATACAAGCACAAACACCACACACAGGAACAATGAGATGTACAATATCTAACATATTATAGTTTCATAGAAGGATATCCTTCTAATCCGAAAACTCAGATACACAGGTATGCGAAGGATAAGCAAGCTATACTTCCTCTCCGGGTGAGAGTCTGTAGGCCAACTACTATGCAGGGTTGCGTTGAATATATTTCCTCTCGGAGTGAAAGACTGTAAACTAAACGTTTCTCAACAGGAGCGAGTGAACTTTTTTCTCTCGGGTGAAAGCCTCAGGGCCTACTGACCATTTCTCCTTAACGCCACACAGGATGCTCTTGCCTATGTGTAGAAGGAAACATGGGTGCAATATTTTAATAAAAAAATGTTTTTGAAAAAAAAAAGAACTAATTACTATTGAAGAAATGGATAGCATAGGGAAATATTTCGATTCGGTTACCTTATCTTAAAACGTTAGTACTGGTCAAAGAAATTCTTAAGGGAAAGAAAATGACCCACCAGAAAGAAATTATCCGAATGATACAAAATCAGTAAATAAGATATATTCGTATAAAAAAAAAAAAAGAAACCATTAAAATTTCAAAGAAATTGAATTGTATATTTAGGAGACGCAAGCTAAAAGGTTGTCTTAAGCCTTGTTGATTCAATCAATAAGTCTCTTGCTCTTATATAAAAATGTTATCTGTCTTAGGTTATTGATTCTTAGAATTCGGGTTGTTCACCTGTGAGATTCCTGCTAAATTCCCAGCAATTGTTAGGCTATATCGGCCAGATCTTGGGACAATGGCAAGGCTCCTATTCATCATTGCAAACGTGCTCGCTAAAAGAAAAACCTAGCTATCTAGCTGACCAGGTTCTGAAAGGCAAAAATATGATCGGTAGAAATGATTGTTGTGTGTGATCGGCTATTATCTCGTTGAAATATAAGCTATGGCTTCGGTGAAAGGAATGGCGAAACAATTGGATATAGAATATCATTGACGTACTGCAGTATTATAATGACAGCCAAAGGGTTCAGATATCAAATGAACCACATATCCCAGTTGACATGTGTGTGGTGGAAGACGATCAGTGCAATGTATTTATTCACCTGAGCTCAGATCCAGTTTTCTGAGTCCCCTGTCAATGGTCTTAGAGATCACTGCAACCCGGTTACACGTTGGGTCGTTGATAATGATAAATCAAGTGCTTTGAGACAATTTAAGCGAGCAGATGGAATAAAATCCGAAGGGCAATTAGAACCTTAGAATTTTTGGATTTCTCCTCTTTCATACATCATACGGATTTTCTTTTTGTGATGTTCTGGAGCTCCAGCTTTCATACATTGGTCGTGAAAATTGTATCATTTGATTGTTGATTCGAAAAGTATTTGCATGTTAAATTTCGTGTAATTAGATAACACTTTCTTCGTGCCTCATTTTTTTAGGGGAAGTGTATGTTCGTGTCACAAATCAATCAAAAATTACAATTTTTATGATTACTTTCCATTATTATATAATACTCACTGTATTCCCAAATATGTTCTTTTATCTATTTGAATTTTAATTATGCAGTTTCATTCATAAATTATAAGCCAGCCATATAAATTTTTTTTTCTTCTAATGCAGCTGGCAAATAAACCGTGATCTTCACCATAAGGGCTGCACCGACGTTACTCACTTTGCATTACCCGGGGGCGCGTGTAACTTGATGGTAAGCCACGGATGCGGAGTAACAATGCCCCCGCAGCGCTCTACGATCCTCTTAGGACCGGGACTTACGGCTTAAAGTGGATTCTGAACCACTACAAACACCCATGGGCAAAGCCGGGATTTGAACCCGATACCTGTGGTACCGAACGCCAGAGCGCTAGCCATTCGGCCATCAGGCCCCAAATTAAAACAGCAAAAATAATCTAACCGACGCTGATGATTAAGAAAATATTATATCGGCCTGATGGCCAATTGGTTAAAGCTCTGGCCTTTGATACCACAGGCTTTAGCTTAGAATCCTGGCTGTGCCATGGATGTTTTTTTAGTGGTACGGAATCCACTTTAAACTGCAGGTCCCGCTCTAATTAGCCTGAATCGTGCACAAAATGACCGTAGAGCCATAAACCAAACTTTCGGTAATATTCCATTCTCTAAACTTCTATTCTATATAAAAAAGGTAATTCTCGCCTAACAGATTCTATAATGCAGATAGAATGTAAACTATATCTTAATCGTTTGACATATCTGCAAATTCTTGTTTGTGGGATTTGAATTTATAAGAAGACCATTATACCCAAAACAATTTCTTATTGCTCTCCTGATGCAGAATCATCACATCACGCATGGTTTAAGCTTCATTCGGTTTGGATTATCGCTCTACGGTTATTTTTTGCACACTCTGGGCTAATTAGATCTGCACCTACAGTTTAACATGGATTCCGATCCCCTAAAAAGCAACCATGCCATTGCCAGGATTCGAAACTGAAGCCTGTGGTACCAACGGCCAAAGTTCTAGACCAGGGGTCGGCAACCTGCGGCTCGCGAGACACATGCAGCTCTTTGGATGTGAAGCTGCGGCTCTTTAGTTCAATACGCAAATATTATTTATTTTATCAAAAAATATATATATTTAAAAATCGTTTAAACATGCATGTACGTAACGCAACAAAAGTGGACAGCTTTAAAAGAAATGCCGCGAGTTGAGGCACTTATATTCGACGCATGGAATAGTCTTCCAGATTGCTACAGTGAGGTGAAGAAGTTGGCATTTGGAGTGCTGACTATCTTCGGATCGACATATTCGTGCGAGCAAGCGTTCTCTTGTATGAATATAACTAAAAGTAAAGTAAGAAGCCAACTAACAAATGAAAATTTAGAGTCGTGTTTGAAACTTAAAACAACAAGTTATGAGCCAAATTTATCCAAACTTTCTAAAACCATGGTAAAGCTATTGCTCCCATTGAATTTGTTTGCTCAATTGTTTGTTATTGAAGTACAAGTTAGTGTTGTAAGTAAATGTTTAATTGTTTTAAATTTTTACATAAATAATAAGTAATTATCTAATAATGCCATATATATATTATCTAATTTGTTGCGAAAAACACTACTAATATATTAATAAATGGAAATTTTTTTCTTATGAATAAATAGATTAGGTTTTTTTTTTTTTTTAATCAAAAACTTTATGCGAGTACTATTTATTGTTATCAAGAAAAAGTTTGTGGCTCTTTAAAAACTTCGAAATTTTGTAAATTGTAATTTTGACTCTTCCGACTCAAAAGGTTGTCGACCCCTGTTCTAGACAATTGGCCATCAGACCGCCAAAGTTTTACTGGGAGCTTTTACTGCTTATAAGCTTAGTAAACACTTTGGAATAAGGGTAATTCTGAAAGACGATCCATCCTTAATGCCCTCTCAATTTGTAAAAAAAAAAAAAAAAAAAAAAATTACTCCAGATATTAATTTGAGGAGGTGAATCACACCCTCCATCCACCTTTTCAAATAACATAAAGGGACTTTCTGGAATACATATTTAATATATTTTAAATTCGGCATAGATACGTAAACTTTTGATAGCTTTTGTAGATGTTTCGTAGTTGTAAAATGGAACCCTTTAGCTGAGAAGTCCATAGGTCCAGATCAGGTTCATAAATATTAAATACAAAATATTAAACTTAAAAAATTCTTACATACAAAATTTTTTATTAAAATTTATCATGATAAACATATTCTTTATTAAATATTACGAATCTTTATTCTTCATTTAAAAATATTATTAATTCATTAATTTAATAAATATTCTTTTATTTTAATTAATTAAAAAATATTCTTTTTTTTTTTTTATTTAATTAAAAAACATTCTTTATTAATTTTTTTTATATTTAAAAATTCTATATTTGTTGAAATTAAAAAAAAAAAGTAGTAGCTCTCTGTTAAATTAAAAAAGAAATCATTCTTTTTAACGATCTTTATTCTTCATTTAAAAATATTATTAATTTATTAATTTAATAAATATTCTTTATTTTAATTAGTTAAAAATGTTCTTTATTTTAATTAATTAAAAAATATTCTTTAATTAAAAAACATTCTTTGTTCATTTTTTTTTATATTTTAAAATTCTATATTTGTTGAAATTAAAAAAATAGTAGCTCTCTGTTAAATTAAAAAGAAATAATTCTCTTTAACGATTTATGTTCGGCAATCGCAATATTTGAAAAATGTCTCGAATTAGGATTCTGACACTTTTTCAAGCATTCGTGATGAAAATGTAACGAATCCCAATGGATGAAGTAATCCATTCAACTGAACTGGTTCACATTCTACGAATTCATATTCACGCATAAATTTTCTTTTTGTTACTGCGCAGCAAAGTGACGAAACCGTAACTTTTTTTATTGATTGATGACAACAACACTCTATTTGAATCACAAAAAGACGTCGCAATTGTAAAGCTATGATTTTGCTTGAGGAAAAGCAAAGGAATATGCCACATATACATGAATCATAACTGATAAAATTGTTCAATTTTAACTCATTCCAAAATCGATCTCGAATGGTTTTACAATCACTAGTAATTGCCATTTTTATTAATAGTAATTGCCATTTTTATTAATAGTAGTTGTAATTATATTAATTGATGTAAAATTATAAATAGATTTGTTAAGTGTATAAAGTAACTTTGAAACATTTAATTAGTTATGTTTTCCGTTGGTTTTGAAATATTATTTTTAAAATAGTTCTTTTTAATAACCTTTCATAATACAAATGTATCAATGGTTATTAAAAAAACCAATGGATTAATTATAGAGCGTTGTACAGATTAATACACTAATCGTCTTAATTATGTAATGTTTTAAAAGTGTAACTTTTTATCAATAACAATTTTAATATTAATAATTTTAAAATATTTTATCACTTGTAATTGAAATTAACATCTAAACTCTGAACATTTTTTCCTCAATTTTTATTTTCATTCTTTCTCCCTAACATTATCTTGTAGTTGTATATCATGATTAAACATAATATCCACTGACACATTTTTTTAAATTAAACTAAATAAATAAAAAAGTAAAAAGTTAATTGTAAAAATAATTATTTTATTACAGATTATGATAACTTCTAAAAATTGTATTTTTCAGGTAATCAGTAAACGTTTTATTTAAATAAAATAAATGAAACAGTTCTTTATAGCCACAAATGTCATATTTGAGGTTAGTTGATAGCTTTGCCAGTAATACATTTCCCAGTCCCAAAAATATGCAACGTTTTTATACATTGGTCTTATATTTCAGTGACAAAATTTATATAAATTTACTGTGTGTCCTTATCCGAATTTATTTTACTTAAACTATATGCACTTTTGATGAAAAAATATTTTACTAAATTAACTCGTATAAATATCCCATCAATTGATATAACTGTAAACTGTATTTTCATACAACGATATTACAAACTTTTAATTTACTTATTTATATACATGTAAATCGTAAATTTATATATGAATAGAGAGTAATGTATTTTTATTTGCAAATATGCCTTATTTGGTAAGTAAGTCATATATATGTAAATGTTAGAGGAGCAAATGTATAAACTTTGTCTATGTAAGATCTATCTATAATGTCTATGGATTTCCATACACATTTTTTCATATTTATAGAATATGCACTTTATTCAATATTCATTTGCTTTTATAAAAATATCGATAAAGTAATATTTTTCTGTTTGTTTACTGCATTACATAGTAGATACTTATATAGATAGTTACTAATATACATAATAGATATTCTTTATTTTAAAATTATTATTTGTAACAAAAATGAGTTCATTCAGGCGATAAATTAGTGTGTCGATTATTACTTTTTTTCATTTTCTTACTTTACAAAATTACTATAGGTGTAAAATTTGTTTCATCCGCATTTCTTTTGCAAAATCAGTTTGTAAAATAAATTTATATTTTCATATTAATACTACAAACACATATCTCTAAATTTCAACATGTTGCCAAAAAAAAAAAAAGCAGGCAACAAAAAACAAGAGCAAACGATTTTTATATTGCTAATCTTCACGAATAAATTCGAACAATTCTGTAATGATAAACAACTATATGAAAATTCTTCATTCTTCTTTGACTGTAAGTAGCTTTTATTTTCTTTTTCAATTGATGTTTATTGGTTTACTGTATGCTCCATGATTTCCGTATGACAATGCAAACGTTGGTAACTGCAACTGTTAAATATGGCAATCCAGCAAAGAACAATAGAACGCAGATGAATCAATTCATAAAAGTTATTACACAGGTACTATTATGCGTCATCTGTTCTACTTTGCGTCGAATTTATGTTGGCGTTTATGAAAATTCGTACACCTTTCTTTTTTGTGCATAAATTTAAAACGTAACAGTAATCTTTAGCTGCTTCGTTTTTTTTGCGCGGAAGGTTCTTGTTGTAGCCATAAAAGTGAGTTCAAGCACAATCTATGATAAGTTTAGAACTTAGTACGAAAAAGAACATTGTGTAAGAACATTTCACACGAGAATGTTCAACCAAAAATGTGTAATCATTGGTGTTTCTTATTGATACAGATATTAGAGAGTTTTTGCATACCGTATTTTGGACGTCCGTTAGCTTTTTCTCCTAGCGCGCATGCTCATAGGAAATTGCGCATGCGTATCTGTAATAATGTTTCCTATGAGCATGCGCGCTAGGGACAAAAAGCTAACGGACGTCCAAAATACGGTATGCAAAAAAACTCTATTATTTGAAAGTAAATAATATCAAAAAGTTTTAATCAAAAAATATGTTTTCTCACTTTTTGCGATACCAACTTTTCTTGGGGAATAAAGCTTTCGTTTACAAATAGATTTTGTCCGATTTCATAATACTGTACTGATGGAATTTTGACAAAAGTAATTTAAAAGTTCCAAACAATACAAAATAAATGTCCTGTAATAATAGCTATATGTTTGGTGTTTTCTATTAAATGAAGTCCTTTACATGGACCAATGAAATTTATTTTATCAAAAAATGCACTACAAACCATTTAGTGAAATTTTTACGAACATTTATGAATCATCCCAATACCTAATTAAAGATTTATTTTATTCTTTCTACACTAATGACGACTAATTCCATATTGTATTTATAATTTTCATTTTGCCACACTTACTGACATTCGAAACTACCCATCATAAAATCATATCAGATGCTCTATTATTTAATGGACTCTTTGGTCATGATGATTAGATTGTTTTATCTATTATTTCTTGCATTTAATATTTGTTGACCGAGAGGATTAAAAACTTACACAAACATTGCAAAAGATGATTGACATGAAGATAATATTTGAAATCAATAAAGTGAGCTAGAGAACTGTATAAGTTTATTAACAAAAAAAGTATTTTTTTTTTTTTTTAAAATTCTATAGTTTAAAGGTGTACATCAAACTAAATATTCATGGGAAGTATAACTCGACAAAATAAGATGAGATAAACAGGGAGTGTCAAGAATAAAACTAATTAAGGATTCTCAGTCAAAATTATGAAAATAATTTACCATGTTTACATCATGATAACACATACCACTACCAACAACCATTATTCATTTAATCACATAATTAATAATAATATTAATAAGACAGCATTTCGCTGTTTATCATTATTTAATTATAATATATGAGACCATAACGATTAGTATAATGTAGTCTTATTTAATTATTTTACTTCATCTATATTATGGCCAAATTTATTTATGAAGATTCATGTCTGAGAAAACTGATGACAATCAGAGAAGGAAAGGAAAATGGCTGCAAAAGGAAAAGATAAAATAGATAACTGACAAAAATAATAGTAATTATAATAATAATAATGCAATAATAAAAGTCCCATGGTAGCAGACTGACAATGGTGAAACAATTCCTCAAGATCAAATTAATTCGAATACGATTAAAAATTGATTACAGAAATTTAAATCTAGCTATGTATGATTCGAATAATTTCAATTTTTTTTTCAAAGGATTTTTTTTTAATTATCTTTCGAATCACAAATTTCATTCATTCACTTCATATCATGAATCATGTTTAAATCAATTTCTCACAGATAACGATTATTCATTAGCTCTCGAATTCGTTATCACATTACGTATTTTTTTTTTTTTTTTCATTATCGTTTGAAATATGAAATCGATAATATCGAAATTTTATTTTTTTTTTTTTCATATTCGTGGGAATATGACACTTGTGGGTATTGTATTTCCTCAAATGGAATATGATAGTAAAAGTTTTTCTAGAACTTGAAAGTAGCATAAAAAATAATTTCATTCTTAAGTGTAAATTTTTATATTATTGCCTGAGACATTATAAAGTATACTAGATTTTAGAATGATGCCTAATGAAATTAATTTTTTTCAGCAATATTAATAACTTTTGTTTTTTCAATACTAGTTTTGATGCTCTAAAACTTGAATAATTTTTCGAAAAACTTCAAATACTTTTGAAGACATGCATTTGAAAAATGACCTTTTGGAACAAATCATTATGCAGACATATTTTATTTTCAAGGTTATGAGGGCAAAAAAGAAGCAAAAACTACTGTATGATACCGCATTGATTTTAAAGAGAAAGGTTTAAATTGTATTTTTTACTTGTTTATTTTTCATTTGTTGTTTAGTTTGTTTATTTTTAATTTTGTTTTATTATGTTATTTTTTCATTTTTGATTTGTTGTTTTATTATGTTATCTATTGTTTAATTTGTGTATTTTTGATTTGTTGTTTTTATTATTTGTTGTTTAAGTTGTTTGTTTTTTTTGTTTTTAAAAGGTTTAAACAAACTACTAAATTAATAGTTTATTTTTATTATGATGATACATTCAGTACATTAAGGAATACATACGTATTAGATTAAAGGTATAAATAATGAAAAAAATACATAATATATTTTTAAATATAAAAATTAAAAAAGATTCTCGTTTTTTTAATAAAAAAATACTCTTCAGTTTTAAATATGGGATACTCTTCAGTTTTAAATAAGCTTATAGTTTTAAAATATTTATATTGGGAATATTTATTATATATGGAATTTTACTTTTGTTTTTATATATTGTATAGATTTTATTTTTATATATAGAATTATTTTTGTGTTTTATTTGCAGAAAAAAATTTTTTATTTGAATTTACATTTGAAGAAATTTATGCATGTTTTGTTTTGATTGTTATGTATGATTTTATTTATTTTTTTTTTTTTTTTTTTACATTTTTAAATATGTGATTTTTTGAAATTATTTGCAAAAAATATTATTTGAATTTACATTTAAAGAAATTTAAGCATGCTTTGTTTTTGATTTTTATGTATGTTCTTATTTTTATTTTATTTTTTTTTATTACATTCTAATAGTTCTTAAATATGTGATTTTATTGAAATTATTTACAAAAAAAAAAATTTTTTTATTTGTATTTACATTTGAAGACATTTACTTATGTTTTGATTTTTTTTATGTTCCATTCATTTCATGCTCTGCGCTTTTTGCGCATGTTAATTGTGCGATTTAGAATTTGAAGGGCAAGGTTAATTAGCGATTTCCATTTTGCGAACGAATAAATGGCTTTCCCAGTGACGTCTTAATTACATCCTACATTCGGTTCAAATCCTTCCCTCATTAAATGGAATCGTGTATGACCGTTGTAGAAAGGAAATGCTTTCTCTAAAAGCGGGTGGAAAAAAGACTCTTTTATTCACTTTTCGTCTCTCATTTTAATTCTAAGAAACTCTTCCAGTCTCAACAATGGCCCTCTTGTGTGAAGTGATTCTTTTCTCCTAAGATGATCTTCATCACTGTCAGAAGGCTTTTTTTTTTTTTTTTTTTTAAATTATTTTCTGTTGCTTAACAAAAATTTGACAGAGTTTCGAATTTCATTAGGGTAGAATTTCCGATTGAAAAATTTTAAAATATAATAATTTTTTTAATGATTTTTAAAGATATAACGGCTCGAAAATAAAACAAATCATTAGGCTTGAACATAAGCAAAAACATAGGTTTCTTGCTTATGTTCAGGCCTAAAGATGTGCTGTAAGATTATAGGCTAACACTTATTTTGATTTAATTTTCAATTTATTCTGTCATTATTCGATGCCTTTTAAATATTTGGAGTGGTTTTCAATTTTTTGTATACAAAAAAAATTACCTTATATTTTCAAATATAAGTAGATCCATGTATAAGCCAAGAGTGGGTTCTTTTTCTTCAAAAAAATTACCAAAATTTCAAACCCGCATATAAACCAAATGAAAATAATAATAAAAACATGTAACGTTTATTTTTTTACGATATTCTATTATTATTTCTGGTGTACGTTTCGGTAATTTTCTGTTTTTAGACATCATCAGACGCCAATTTGGCCGTTTTGGTTTCTGGCCAATATAATGGTTTCGGTTTGGCCTATATATTGTTTTTCAAGCCAATATAAACAATTTCGAAGATAAAAACGACTCATTTTTAACAAATAAATTTATTTGTTTACAATTTTACATGTTTACAAATACTTGTTTACTTGTTTTACAAATTTACTTGTTTATTTTTCTACTTGTTTACAAATTTACTTGTTTATTTTTCTACTTGTTTTTATTTTTAAAAATTTCATATACGTAAAGAATATAAACCAAAGAAATAAAAATGTGATTTATTTAATGATTTATCACTTGCGCTTGGAAAAAGGGAAAAAATACCTATGTTTTTCGTGAGATGAGCAGATTCTTATATAAGCCGAAATGAAAAAAAATCATGTAACGTTTATTATTTACGATACTTTACTATTATTTCTAGTGTACGTTTTGATATTTTTCTGGGTTTTTTTTTTTTTTTTTTTTTCAATAATAAGATTTTTAGTTTTGGCCATTTTGATATTTGACCAATATGATGGTTTCGTTTTTGCCAATATATTGTTTTTCAAAAATAAAACAAATCATTTTTATCAAACAAATAATTTGTTTCATTTTTAAAAGTTTCATAAACGTAAGAAATATAATTAAACAAATAAAAACGCGATTTATTTAATGTTTTATCACTTGTGCTTAGCAAAAGGGGAAAATATCTATGTGTTTTGTGAGATGAACAGATCCTTATATAAGCCGACCTCTGTACTTTTTTAGCTTTAAAAAAATTCTAAAAATTCTCGGCTTATACCCAGAATGCAATTTTTGTACGCTAATTTTAAAAGTTATAATATTCTAAATTGATAAAAACTTTAAGAAATGAATAATGTTAAAGAAACGTTTACAATTAAAAAAGGTTTTGTTTAAAATACTTAATAAAGAAGATAAAATTTCTGAAAAAATGTCGACACTAATTATAATATTCGTATTGTTTGATTAGAAAATGGATGATAATAAACTTTATTAAATCAATTTAAATAAAAAAACCTTAACATTTCGTTGGAATTTGTAAAAATGTTGTTGTTATGGAAGAAGGGGTCATGTCCCTCATAGAAAAAGGGAAGAGGGGGGCAGCTTTTGTTGCGATGGAGCACCTGTAGGTAGAAATCTGACTTGGCTCCTTGACACTGAAGAAGGAGGGCTGTGTCTTCCGGGAGGACGTTCAAGGGTTAATTATCCCGCATTTGCGTATAGTATGAGAGAAAACCCGTAAAACGTCCACCAGGTAGCCTGATTAACACTGGGGCGTTTTCCGGATGCTGGACATCCCAAAACGCCACCGAGTCTCTTCGTTTTTTGAAATTATAATAAGCAATAAGTGAACTTCATGTATTCTATCATAATCACCATTGAGTCTGAAATCAGTGACCATGACTGATTCAAACCCGATTTTTTGTGTTCAGCTAGCTGCTCACACAGTCACTCGATCACGAATTCAGAGCTGTAAACAATTAGACTTAAAAAATAAAATTATACTATATTACATTCACTTAAATATTTTTTTTTGAAAGTAAAAGTAACTGTTTTAATTATGTGAAATATATATATATATATATATATAATGTGACATTTTATTAGCAAACATTAAAAAGCTATTCAGTTTTAAGAGTAATTTAGTAATTTTCTGTTTTTGTTAATCGGTATAATAATCTGAAATAATTACTTTTGCAGGTCAATCAGGTAAATGGAGTGTAACGAAACGTTCTCTGAAATTATAAACTTTAAAACTGATGATCCTAGATATTCTTGAGCTAATTAGTTTGGCTACAGGCTGTGAAAGGTGATCAAAAAGGAAATAATATAAATAATATCCAAAATAATAATCCCTATTTTTCAATTCCTTTTATTAGCTCACACTCTCCCTATATATATCTTGTTCAAATTTTCAATCCATAAAATACTCTTTATTCATCAAGTTCGAATACATTTTTTCTGAACCTGTGGTGGATGACACTGGATGTTAATACAGCTTTTCAAATATTAATTCATTCATTAAATTTAATTAATTTTATTTTTTTAGATTTAAGTTGCATATATCTACCAATAGACGGCGCCAGATGAACTTAAAAAAATGAATGAAAATTATTTATAAAGGACTTTCGGCAGTATAGTGAAAAAAAAAGTAGGAATTGACTTTAAAAATTTTTTTTTTTATATTACTTGTTATGATTGATGTACCCTTACATTGATGTCAGACAGCAAGTAACTGCACATTAGTTCTGATTATTATTTTGTAGTACATTAGTGAGTTGTAGTACATTAGATATTATTATTTTGGGGCATCAATTGTGAAACGTGATTAAAAGAAAATAATATAGATTATAAAAAATAATAATAATCACTATTTGTATTAAGTACTACTATAATGATGTTAGCAAGTAGCTGCACATTAGTTTTGATTATTATTTTGTAGTACTTTAGGGAGTAGTAGTACATTAGAGATTATTGTTTGGGTACCAATAGTTAAAAGAGATTAAAAAAGATATAATATAAATAATATCAAAAAATAATATTAATCACTATTTGTATGTTTAAAAGTACCACCATACTAATGTCAGACATCCAGTAGTAGTACATTAGTTTTGATTATTATTTTGGGCAAAAATTGCGAAAAGTTATCAAAAAGGAAATAATATCAAAAATATTAATAATCACTATTCGTATGTTTAAAGTACCACCATATTGATGTCAGACAGCAAGTAGTTGTACATTATTTGTATTATTGATTATTATTTTGTAATACATTAGTGAGTAGTAGTACATTAGAGACTATTATTTTGGGCAGCAATTGTGAAAAGTAATCAAAGAGGAAATAATCTAAATAATATAAAAAAAAAAAAACATTAATCACTGTTCGTATGATTAAAGTACCACTATACTGATGTTAGACAACAAGTAGTTGTACGTTAATTTTCAATATGTTTCTAGAAATGCTTATTCATGTGATGAAGAAAGAATTCACGTCATTCACCAACAAAAGAAAACACTCATTCATTATAAGCATAAATAAAAAATTTAATAGCTTTCTTAAGGTCATATATCATTAAAAGACATCATGCTATTTGATAATGATTTTTAAATTCAGTTTATTTATTTAGTTTAGGATTTTAAAGGAAACCTTAAAATGCTTTGTTTCGAAATTTGACAAGAAATCTAGTTGAACAATGGGAAAAATAAACTTGGAGGAAAACAATAAATGCTTACATCTATAAAATAGTTATTCACAAGGAAAGTCTTCAAAATCAGTAAATTAACTAGAAGCCAGAATTAACCAGTGTTATTACACAAAAACTAAAATATAAATTTAAATTTACCATATTGTTTGAAGTCGAATATCTTTTGTTAATTTATAGTGTTGTAACTAATCTTCAGTGTCCGACAGCACAGGACGGATATCCCATGAGTACTCAGCCTACTCATGGATGCAGGAGAAGGGCAGCTTCTGTTGGGATGGAGCCCCCATAAGTAGAAATTTGACTTGGCTCTACTGAAGAAGGAGGGCTGTACCTTCCGGAAGGATTTTTATGAGGAACTACCCAGCATTGGTTTATCATATGGCAGAAAACCCGGAAAACTCCCACCAGGTAGTCCGACAAACGAGGCAAGATGCTGAACATCACAAACGCTATCGAGTCTTCTCTGTTTTGAAACAGTGTCTACAACAATGTCATCGCCAATGTGAACCTCAGCCCTAATGCCACTGAGCCATGAGCAATGGGCTAGAACAGGGGGGCGGGGCAACCCAAATGATCTTGCAGGCCAGTTTGGAAATGCATCAGAACTCTGCGGTCCGCATATAAAATTATACTCGTATATCCCCATATCAGATTTAAACCCATTATAGACATTTTTTTGGCGTGAAAAGTTTAAACATAATTAGTTATTATTATTGACTTTACTATTATTCTTACATGTAACATAGATAATATAATAATAATGATACTAAATGCACATTGTAAAGAAATATATATAACTAAAAAGAATATATATATATATATAAATAAATAAATAAAATTGAAATCATTAAAAATATTTATATTATTAATGCGATATATACCACTGAGCCACGAGTCAGACTTCATTTATAGAGTTAAATTTAATTAATTTCTGGCATTTCGATTAATAAATTGATTTTAAACGACTTGATCTTGAATTAGTTATTTATGAGGAATAAATACATCATTTAATAATGAAAGATACGTGATTGTATCAATAGATACACCATTTGGTAATGAAAGAAGAAATAATTATCAAAACAGTTATCAAGATAGTTCCATTTTAGAGGAAAATGTATTTCTTATTCTCAACTCATTTTCTTCCTTAAATTGAATGAACAACTTGTTTATAAAATCTTCAACTGGTAATTTTTTTAAAAAAAAAAAAAATATGTTGAATTGCCCATGACTAATGGAAGGACAAGGAATTTTGAAACTTAACAAACATTTGCTTGTGCAATTATCAAATCAGGGAGCATTTAATTTTGTAAGTTCTCGGAAAATCTTCAGAATGTCTAAAAAGAATCTAGTATAAGAAGAAAAATAAGGAAAAAAAAAGTGTCATTTTCTACATGCATTTCACTCAATACATAAGTGTTGAGTAAATATTTAAAGTGAAAGACTTGATGTGGACGTTGAAATTAAAATTACTTTTTCTTCTATAATATCACGTGTTAGCATAAATCTGTCTTAAAAAGGTTTTAATAACTAATGGTTTTTTAAAAATAAGTAAGTCTAAGTAATAGTCATAATTTTTTACATTTTAATTTTTACATTTAGTGTTCGTAATTTTATCAAGAAATCTTTTTATCCATAGGGAAATACAAATTGGAAGACTTTTGGATAAAATGACACAAAACGTGTCTGGTTTTTAAAATTACAATAAAAAAAAATTTTTTTTGCAAAAAGAAAAGATATTGCTTCAATTGAGTTAAGTAGAATATTCAACGCCCGACTCGTGGCTCAGTGGTAACGTTCACTACTGGAGAGCATTAGGGCTGAGGTTTAATCCACTGGCGGCTTTATGATAGGCACTGTTTCAAAACGAGGTGAATCGATGGCGTTTGGGATGTTCAGCATCTTGTCTCGTGAGTCGGATTATCTGGTGGGAGTTTTCTCCTTACTATACTCAAATGCGGGGTAGATGCACCATTTAACAACTCTTTTGAGTAACTGTTATGTAATGATAATTTGATTTTAATAAAAATTTTGGATTCCAAAGAATATGATAAACACATACACTCATGTCCATAAATTAAGGATAATTCAGAATCACACAGAAATTGACCTCTAAAATAAAATTTTCACCTGTGTAGAATTATCCCACACATCTTGAAGAAGAATATGCAAATTACAGGAAACCACCAGATTGGGGGATAGTACGTCACAATGACGAGAATGTAAGAAAGGGGTATATAAGGAATGGTGGCAAAGAAGTAAAATTGTTCACAAGCGCTTTAAAGCCTTTCAGTGCAACAACCGCATAGTTATGGCACAAAGGAAGCATTTGGATGATTTTTTACGTGGTAGAATTATCGGACGATTGGAATGCGGACGTATCCAGCTGGAAACTATCCGAGGAACTTGGAATCGCCCAGAGTGTCATCTCCAGGCTTTGGCAACTATTCCAAGATGATGGTAATGTGAGTAGATGTTATAGCACAAGTCGCGCCCGAGTTACAACGCCGAATGAGGACCGGTATTTAGCAGTTACTGCCAAAAGAAACAGACGAAGCACAGCATCAGACCTGTCTCGTCAGCTCTCTTCAGCTACCGGTACGACAGTTTCAAGGCAGACCGTGTACAGACGCTTAGGGCACATTGATCTATATGCTCGTAGGCCTGTCAAATGTGTTCCACTTGCCGCAACTCACTGTCGCCTGCGATTAATCTGGGTATAGAAAATGCATTGTGGACACCGCAACAGTGGTCTTGTGTGATGTTTTCCGACGAGTCCAGGTTTAGTTTGCAGTCTGATTCTCGCCGGACTTTCATATGGAGAGCGCCAGGTACCCGTTACCACCATGAGAACACCATTGAATGACACCGTTACGGTGGTGCAGAATGGCTCGTTTGGGAGGAATTATTCTTGGTTCCAGAACTGACCTGCATGTTCAGAGTGTAACGATGACAGGCCACATCTATCGGGATGTTATTCTTTAACAACATGTACGTTTGTTTCGGGGCTCCAAGGGTGCTGAATTTCTGTTTATGGATGACAACGCCCGTCCTCCCCATGCAAACATTGTAGTCGAATGCCTTCAATTGGAGGATATCACCCGTATGGATTGGCCAGCATACTCACCGGACTTGAATCAATAGAGCATGTGTGGGATATGCTTGGCCGACGAAATCAACCCCCTCCCACCTGTCAACCGGAACTTCGGAGGACATTGCTTGATGAGTGGTGTAATATTCCCCAAGATCAGATTGATAATTTGATACTCAATGCCTAGGCGTTGTGAGGCTTGTATTGCATCGTCCGGACAGACATACTCCATATTAACCATCATACTAACCATGTTATACTGTTTTTTGTAAATAGGTTCTTTTTTGAAATTTGTTCAGGAGTAAAAATCAAATTTTTATTAATTATGTCAAACATATAGCATCTTTTTTGCTCTTTACCTTTTGTTTAATAAATAGACTTTAAAATAAGTCAAATTTGTTTTGTTTCTGTCTCTTTCTTTGCCTGAACTACATTATCCTTAATTTATGGACATGAGTGTAGTATCGTTCGAATAAAGCAAACGATTAAGTGATATTTCTCTTTTTAAATAAAATTCAATTCATGGAGAGAAAGTAAACCAAAAATATTTTCAAATATACGATATTCTATTTTTTGTCTTATTAGAATATTACTTTAAAAATTTCCCCAATCAAATTTTTAAAAAGCAGAATTATGAAGAAAAATTGTCTTTATACTTGTTTATTTGTAATAAATAATTTTTTCGCTGATTTGCTGTTTTTCATTGAGATTTAAGAATATCTGATAATAGATTAATGAAATTAAGCTTTACCCACACATGAATTTTTAATGCCCCTATTGTCGTAGCTCATCAAATTATTGCAAGTAGATCATAAAATTGAATCATGGCAATGCAGTTATATTTTATCTGTTCGAATTTTTTATTGGGCATATTAAAGTATGGATTGAAAAATAAAAAATTAAAATAATTTTTTTTTTTTTCATGATGTCTATTTTAAACTTGTTAAGTATGATGGGTGTATTATAACATGATCACCAGACATTAGTAAATGAGCTTATCACTTCTATTACTGCTACGTACAATCTTATTGAAAAGTAATTACTTAGCTACATTTAAAGATAGCACTATCAAATAAATGTATTGGGTTTTTGACATTGGTCTCTATTATTCAATATCAATCTGGAATCAAACGTGTAGCTGCGGAAGTGTAACACTCAAACACTGGTCCAACCTTGACAACGATTCTGATCTACACCAGTATATGCAGTGAAAATATGAAATGTGCGATAAGAAAAAGCAGAGCAAGAAATCTTCTCCTTTCTTGGCATAAGGAAATTATCTCTAAATCTGAGTTTCATTCACTAAGCAGTTTTTGTAATACTTGAATTCCTTTTTTACTCCATTTTGATATAGCATTCTTGGCAAGGCCGATTAGGAAAAAAATCTATTTTTATCTTAATGTTACTTTATATATAAAATAATATAAAACAGTGTTCAGTGGTCAGTGTTACAGGTTTCGAATTCGAGTCCCGGAGGTGCCATAGGTGTTTGTAGTGGCTCGAATCCACTTTGGGGCCTGATGGCTGACTGACTAGCGCTGTGGCGCTCGGTACCACAGGTTTCGGGTTCGAGCCTGGGCGGTGCCCTGGAGGTTTGTAGTGGTTCGAATCCACTTTAAACCGTAGGTCCCGGTCGAATATGTAGAACGTTGGGCATAGGACAAACAATTCTATCCCATAAAAAGACAAATTCTCCCGTCTAGAAATCTGCCAGTAGGCGGACGACCTTATCCCACCATGGGGCTGCTGTACCATTGAAGAAAATATTAACCTTCCGGAAAACTTGTATATATATATATATTATATTTTATAACAACGAAGTGTGTGCGTGTGCGTCAAAATAAAAAAAAAATTAAAGTAGTGATAGTGAACAGTAGAAGCATATTTATTGAAGGATATTTTTTTTGTAGCGAAATATATCAGAAATTTTTCAGACGATTTTATATCAGGACTTCAATATTAAACTTGACTGTATTAAGAGATGGAATTGTCCTCTGTAAACATTCAAAATAATGGCCAACGTCAGTTTTGTTCAGACATTTTTTTTAATTATTTTAAGTAAATCAAACAAAAAAATACTAGTTTTTATTGTTTTACTATTTATTGCTAATTCAAATTAATAGCTGCTCCATTTAATTCAAATATTATCAATTTAAATTAAACAATGATTTACATTGAAATGAAAATGCGATTTTATTTACTTTCTTACATTTTTCTAATTCAAAATAAGAAAATAATTATACCAAAAAACCCTGAATATTTACATTTGAATAATCCATTCGAAGAAAATATTGATATCAGTTTGTTATCAATTTGAATTTAAATTATGAAACGAAATTTCAAAAATTCGGATACAGATAGGAATCAGTTCTAAATTTTTCAGATTCCTAAATTCAAAAACCGGAATGGCAACACTTAGTTTCTTTCAAATGTACAAAAACAACATTATTCTCTCGAAACTTCAAGCAGAAGCACATCCACTTTGGAATGTGTTCTTTTGCACCGGACTGTAGCCAATGGCCCAAACAAATCCTTATTCCAGAATCAGTCGTGCGGGAACACATAATCATCTAACCCTACCGGTTGCGCAAAAATATAGGCGAAACACGTTCTTCTAATGGATTGCCCAACATGGGATTTAATGTGCGAATGTCTTCTGGAGCCTCTCATGCGTGTTGTGGCCACACGTGAGCGCTGCCAACTTCGAAAGTGAAAAGTCCTCTGTCAATACAGCCTTATTACAGTCCCGTTGGGAAATATGGACTTTCGTCTTTGCCTATTTTCGACTCTGGATATTTTCAACCAGACACTAATGGCAGTTGCAGTTAACACTATTCATTGGGCAGGTGCTCGAAAAGAAGAAAGTGCTAAAATGAAGTAGATGATACATTTAAACGTAAATTTTTACATTGCAATTTAATACGCATTACGTAAATTTTTACATTGTTAAAATGACACTTAGAGTTAGAATATGCATTTTAAGTAAAAATTAAAGTGTCAAATGGAAGAACTTTCATTTCATTACTTGCATAAATTATTTACATTCAGGCTTGTTTGAAATATATGAATAATATTTTGGCTCAGTAGGTGAGCATTTAAATGAAATTCAACTCGTGGCTCAGTAGACTGTGACGCATTTTGGGCTGTTTAACATTTTGTTTCATGAGTCGAACTACCTGGAGTTTTCCAACTCATTCTTTCTCCATACAATCCGACTCAGGGTTTTCTGCAATAACATACGCAAATGCAGGATAGTTCCCACCTAAAACGTCCTCGCGGAAGGCACTGCTCTCTTTTTTCAGTGACTTGGAACTCATACTCACTGAAAAAGAACAGAAGCTGCCCCCTACTGCCTTGAGCCCAAACGTAGTTAGCAAACTTTTCAATGGCTACAAATGCATGGGAACTCGATAAAGAATTTTATACACATTGTGGTATAATTATTTTTATACAAAAATTATTTTTTTCGTGGCCATGACGACGCGCCTGCTGGTGAGCATTAGGCACAGGGTCAAATGAGTCTTTGTTGTAAAACTGTTTAAAAAAACGAGGAGATTCGATGACGTTTGTGATGTTCAGCATCTTGCTTCATTAGGCAGAAACAAAAATACGCAAATGCGGGGTAGTTCCCCTCTAGAAGATTCCCCAAGAGCACTGCAGCGTCACGGAGTCAAGTCGTTTTTGAAACAGTCTATCACAACAGAAGCCGCCAGCCTTTCCTCCTTCTATGGTCGAGATGTTCATTCCTAAATGCTTTTAAAAATAATTCTTTATAATAAAATAGTTAATTAAATATTTAAAATATAAAAATATATTCATATATTTCAAACTAAAAAAAATTGAAATAAATTTGATGTAAAGGTTCAAAATGAAATGAATTTGGAGAATAAGATTTATAATTCGCATTGTTGATTTATTTTTACTTAAAATGCATATTCTCACCCAACTTATCTAAAATGAATGCATCCTGAAATCAATGAATAAAAAACTTATTATAAAATGTAATCCGTAAACCATTGAAATTGGCAAAATAAGTTTTAATGAAAAGAATAACGAAAGCAGGGAAATACGTTTAAAATGTTTCAAATAGTACTATTTTAGCACTTTCTTCTTTTCGCAGCACGGGACGGTCCCAATAAATAGTGTTAATGGCTGGAGACAGCTTCTGTTGTGATGGAACAGCCGTGTAGAAGTCTGTTGACTCGTGTCGTTTAAGTAAGGGGCAGTGCCTTCGGGGAGGACTTTTAGGGAAAACTACGCCACAATTTGCTTATCGTATGGAAGAAAATTCGGAAAACTACCACCAGATAATCCGACTAACGAGGACTGCTTGGTGGTGGTGAACATTATAAACGCCATAGAGGCTCCTTTTTTTTGTAGTGTTTACCACAAAGTCGCCAGCGGATGGAACCTCAGCCCTCATGCTCACTAGCGGCGCACTTTGCCACTGAGCCACGAGTCGGGCGATACCATTCTTCCATAATATAATTTTAAAAAAAGATTGTATAGTTGTTTGTCTTGTGGTTAAAATTTTGTTTAATATGTTAGGTGGTATAGCTTTTACCTATTTATCTATGCAGCGAAGAGCAACATCTAACTAATTGGGTTTAAAAAAAAAGATTGATTCTTGTCAATATCTTTTATTTTAATAACCACGTGTACATTAAGTAAATAAACGATTGTTTTCTTTTTCCATTTCTTTTCCTGCTTAGAAATATATCATCTTAGTTCTAGTGTAAAATGACACGCAACTGTGATTGCGAGATCAACCACATCCCAGAAGCAAAATCGATCAGCCGAAACCGAAGCCAGAAGCAGAGAAAAAAACTGCTCGGCTGGTGAAAAAGCGCGTCTAGAAATAAAGAGCTTCTTAAACGGAGTGTGCTTATCTATGGATTCTTTTTATTATTAAGATTACTGGAAGGATGTATAGAATGCTAAAATAAGCCAAACGCAGCTAAAACATTTGTTAAAAAAATAATATAATAAGTTAATATATTAATTGTTATTATTATTATTTAAAAAAGCCCAGATTTCAATAAAAAGTTAAAAAACATAAAATTTGATTTAATGAAATGTAAATATTAAAATAATAGAAAAGTATTTAACTTCATGTTTGTTGATTTGCTATAACTCAAAAAGAAAAGAACTTGCTTCAATAATGTATTAGTCTGGATGAAAGCTATCTATCTACATTAATTTTTTTATTTATTTGTTATAGTAAAACAAAAAGTCTTTTCTTTTAGCTGTCAAGACATTAGTTATAGCCAAATGCTTGTCTCAAAAATATTTATGCACTTTATGGAATTGCCAAAAAACATGTAGAATTCTTAGGCTGTATTTTAAAAGGTATTTGCTATGGTTATTGCTAGATAATGTATTAAAATGCGCAAGCCAGCTTGTATCAATATGTATTGTGAGCAAACAATTCCATGAATGGGTATAAAAATCGATAAATAGAAACTATTTGTCAATCACTTTCTGACTTTTATTATTACAAAATGTTACCAAATACTTAAATATTCATTACGTTAATGCAGTTTTACGCATCACATTCTAGATAGAATTTTTATTTCGTACTTTTTTTATTATATTGTTTATATCGTATGATCCAGAAGTCGATATTCTCGTGGGTTTATTACTAACTCTTTAATGAATGAAATTACATAGCTACAAAAAGAGCTATATCAAGGTTTTGGTGTGTTGCTCTACGGTCATTTTGTGCAGACTTTAGGCTATTAGACCAGAACATATAAAAGTGGAAGTTTAAAATGGATTTCAAACCACTCATAAACATTCATGCTATGGACAGGATTCGAACCTGAAGCATGTTTTACCAAGGACCAGAGTGCTAGCTAGTTGGCTATCAGGCCGCTCTACATCAAGGAGCTGGAGGAACATTTTGGAACAGGGTATTTCAGACAGACTTACTGCTTGAAAAAGCTGTTGCGAAATTAAGACTTTCCGTGGGCCATGACTGTTTGGCGGGCCATCTAAACGGCATTGGCATTTTTGATAGCCCAAATTGCCCACCCTGGGGGAAAGACGAGATCATAGACAGGCACCCTGTAGCAGGATGCCCGGACTTGCGTGGCGATTCCGAGGTGAAAAGATATTGGAGCGCTACAACATTGCTGATGGGACAATGACTTCTTTCTCTTATTGCTTTCTCTTTTCTTGTGTATGTTTGTGTGTGTGTTTCTGTGCACGTTTTATACTGTCTATTTACACTGTCTATTCTTGATCTCGTAAGAGTTTATTTTCTCTTGCTATTGGAAATAAAAAGGCATAGTTGCATAGCACATAATTTAATTCATATACCACAGATAACGGCTACATGCTCATTTTGTAGCATTTTTAATTTTTTCATTTTTCCATCCTGCCATTGTCGTTAAAGAAAAGAAATTATACCATTGAAAATTATTTCAAAACTGCGCTTTATAGAACGAGAACCGAACTATATGCATCAGTAATTATAAGTTTGTGCTTTCATTTAAATGTTAATAATTAAGTGATTATTTTATCTTGTGACTTTTGGATTTTACTTTACATAATCCATGATCTACTGTAAATGCTTATTGGAAATACTATACTAACATATGCTTTAAATCATGAACATTAGAATGACTTCAAAGTTTTTTCCTGATTTTCCACACATCTTTTATATTATGGGACAGTTTTTTAAGATTACTTCCTTGATTGAATCCCACGCAGAAAGTGACTGTGATACCGACTAATCATGTATTTAATCAATTAAAAATTATGGTTGCAATAATTAACTAACTTTAAACCTTTAAAATTAGATTGTCCATATAATATTCATAAGCGTGATCTGATTTGAAGGGGAGGGGGGAAACCCACACTTGGTCTATTGTTAAATCGGGCCAAACTTCCATATGCAACTTTTCATATCCTCATTTGGTTCCGAATCCCACACAAATTTTCACTCCTTTTAAGAATACACCTTCCTGGGTTTTACTCAAATCATTTTGTTGAATTGCATCTCCAAAGTTGATCAAACAGAGATTCAGGAACTTGTTTCTTCACGTAGGCGATGATGAGACGAGACTGGAGTCTTTTAGAATTCAGATCGTTAACGTGTGGTGATTAATAAATCATAATAGCTAATAAAAAAAACATAATAGCCATTTGGATATTAACATAATAGCTAATTTAAAAAAACAAATGCGTAGAAAATATTATTTTCTGTTTTATTTTGTAAGAATCGACTACGTATTAAAGGAATCATGTATTTCCACTCACTGTAATTATGCAGCAGACCTCTCATAGATAGAAAACAAGGAATAGGAACGGAGGGGGAACCAAGGTCAACTAATCGTTCTTTCAAATATTCAATGTCAAATAAATCATTCTTTCTTATTTTGGAACCAGCGACCAGGGTTGAGGAAAAATGAGTGAACATCGAATGGAGCAGATAGGCAGTAGAAAGGGTACCTAGCTCTTAGGTACTATAACGTTTCAGCCTATACTAGGCCTATAATGGCTTCAAGAAGAGGTCCACTTTCAGGTTCATGGGAACACTTTAAATTTTATTTACCTGCATTATTTCTATATACAGAACTCTATTTACAATAAAATAAAAACTAAAGATATAAATTAGATACACAAGTGCAGTTCACCCCAAGGACGCAGGTTTTCAGAGTTCTCCA
This sequence comes from Caerostris extrusa, assembly GCA_021605095.1. Classification (NCBI taxonomy): domain Eukaryota; kingdom Metazoa; phylum Arthropoda; class Arachnida; order Araneae; family Araneidae; genus Caerostris; species Caerostris extrusa. Next base: position 75,326 of record BPLR01005559.1, on the reverse strand, counting down.
ATCTACGACGATTTTAGTCCAAACCGGTCTGCGGCAGACCTTAATTATCACACGGCGTGATACAAGAATCCAGAAGGGGCTCACTTTGCAAATAGGAAATCTCCGGCTTGTTCAGTCACTTTCAGAAAAAGTGAATGTGTAAATGTTTTTCCTTTCTTCTCCAAAAACCTCCCTTTAAGAAAACTCATCAAGAGGGGGGACAGCTTCCCTCACTTCTCAATGGAATTGACACTTTCTTAGACCATTGTCTACCATCAATCACGATGCAATAACTGATGGGGCAATCCATATTCCATGTGTAATTATTTCGATCTATGAAGGTCGCACAGACAATCGCTAATTTCATGAGGTCTCATTATCCCCGACATCTCCTATCCTATTGCATGTAATATAACTACCCAATACTACTTGTCTGCTGTCAAATTTGAGTGAGATGTTCTTATTATGCACTTGTTGAAAAATATACACTCATCTCTCCTTGGAAAGAAATGCTACAGTGAGAGTTACAGTACTAGTTTCGTCAGCTAGTCCTTGTTTAACAGGACTTTGTCGATGTATGCCGTGTATTCGTTTTAATGTATAATAGGTATTGTGCTGTCTTTTCAAGAAAAATAAATATCTTGATAGCTAAACGTTTCATTTAATGATTTGAAAATAAAATGTGTGTCTCCAACTGCCAGAACAATTAACTTTGTTGAACCAAGACGTCTTACCCACATAACTGCCTAATCTTCATTTGTTCCGCGGATCCGCTTGCAACAACGTTGATCAATTAATTACATGTAACGAATCTTCGATGTTCTTTTCCGGCCATTATTTGATACCTTAGTTAGCAGATGTTTTAATGCCACCAATTAATGTAATTTTAAATACGGCAGCGAAACTACTGTGGAAAAACTAAGCTACGACTATTGCCCCTCATTCTATCTACTTCTTTTCATTATTACAATAAGGCTTATTCTTTTTTTTTTTTTTTGAGTGTGGAATTAAAATTTCTTAATAAAAATATTTCCTTTCAAAATTATAAAGAGAGCGAATATGTTAATTAATCGAGTTTTTTATGGAATGAGCAATACTATTTCTTAAATGATCACCGTTTTTCTTTCTAATGTATTCAACTTGAAAGAAATTATCCTGGCAGAAAAGAGCTGATAATGGGGCCTGATCACCGAGGGACTAGTGATCTGGCGCTAATTGCTACAAGTTTCGGGTTCGAGTCCCAGTTGGTGCCATAGGTGTTTGTAGTGGTTCGGAATCCACTTTAAACCGTAGCTCCGGGTCCAATATGTCTGTAAGAGCGTCGGGGCTGACAACCTTACCTCGTAAAAATAAAACATCTGTCTTGAAATCTGCCAGTATGCAGAAGCCCTTTACCCACTATGGGGCTGTTGCGCCAATGAAGAAGAAGAAGAGCTGATATTGAATGTGATTTGTTAGATAGCTAAAGTCTGAAACAACAAACTGTTAGTGAAACTCATATCAATGAGAATAAATGGATTCTTACTTATTCAATGCTGATTCATTTGCACTTGGATACTGTACATTTCTGTTTTTGCATGTAATTTTATTATAAAAAAACTTTTTTTAATTCGTAAGCGATTGTAGATAGAATATTTAGAAAAAAAATTCCTTTGATTCTACTTTTAACTTCTAGATAATCCTTGCTATACATTAGAAAATGTGAGGCAATTGCTTTTAAATATTCTCCCAGAAGACACGAGTTCTTTTTCTCTTTGAGCTAAAGGGAACCGCAACTCAACAAGTGCTATTCATTAAATGATCGGCAAGAGTATCCTTCGTTCCTTGATTAAGATTGATGTCATTTGCAGAGGCACAAATGCTCTCAGTCGAACTGCATAAACAACAAATGCGCAATAAAATTCAGATCGAGTTATATATAATCCAATCTGAATCTTATTGCGTATTTGTTGTTTATTTAGATATATTAATAAGATTTAAAGGAACATAGTATTCTAAAAATGCCGAGCTTGAGTGAAATTTTCCCCTTCAATAATGATGCATGTGATAATTAGTGTTATTTCTTTTATTTGCATTTATTTCCTTAATATTTAAAACGAGTCTGCCTCGTGGTCCTGTGGTAACATGCGCAGAAAGCGGGCAGGAGGGCTGAGGTTCAAAACGAGGAGACTCGATTACGATATTAACAATGTGTGTTAAGTATCTCACATTGATAGTCAGCTGTCTAGTGAATGTTTTGCAGATTTTCGCCCATACTACACTCAAATCTAGAGAAGTGACCCTAAAAGTTCTTCTGGAAGCCACTCTTCCTATTAGTGGGCTGTTCGTGAGATACATAAGTGGTACATGAGACCCATCGATGTTCAACAAAAAGTAAATACCAAGAATATAGATTCGATAAACAGGGAAACAGTTTGTTTTTTCCACATTGAGTTCACTATGTGTTGCTATATAATTAAGCTGCCTGTTGAGAGTTTTCTGAATTTTCTCCTATACAACATGTAAATGAGTGGGATTACCCCTACCTGGAAGTCTTCCCGGAAGGCCCTATCTTCAAGTCGGTGGGCTGTTCGCGGTACACACGAGGTCCACCGAGGTTCCACCCTCACTTTTCTAACTGGTAGGTGGCTACACAGCCCTAGGTACGAGATGAGATGTGGTAAAAAGAAAAGTAAATATTTAAAACGTTTCGCTTGTAGCGTATGAGAGAAATAAAAAAAATGATAATAATAGATGCATAAAGTTATGCGGAATAGTACAAAAGTAATAACAATATTTCATTAAAAATATTATCCTTTCCAAAAATAATTAAAAGATTCAGAATTTTCAAAGCAATTTGCAATTCTTTTTATTTGAAAGTAGCACATTTTTTTAAACCTGCAAACTTTATAGCTTCAAATACGAAAATTTATGAAAATGCACACAGAATACACAGAATTAAAAAGACATTACAGACATGATTGCTTCAGAATTTCAATTATTATTATGGGTCGCCTTTTATCCATAAAATACAGTTTTCTAATATTCTACATTTATTTCGTTGCTTTGCGAAATGCGTTACCATTATTCAAGTAATAATGTGGACATTCCTGGGTAAGCTGGATAAATGCGATGCCCATTGCCACAATTATTGAAACAGTTTTAAAGCACGTGTGTAACATAGTTATTGTACTACTAAAAATATTTTATCCATTATTCATCATCATGAGTAGCACAACGTCCCCATGGTGGGCCATGGCCGTCTGCCTACTGGAACATTTCGAGACAGGAGGTGTTTTTTTCTTTTTAGGGCAGAGCTCTCAGCATCACTCATTATGCCCAACAGTCATATTAGATCGGAATCTACAGTTTAAAGTGATTTCCGAACCACTACAAACCTCCATACCACGGCAGGGACTCGCACCCTTAACCTGTGGCACCGAGAGTCAGAACGCTAGTCACTCGGTCATTAGACCCTTTATCCATTATTGACAAGATATAAAAAAAATCAATATCATCATTTCAATCAATACAAAATGTATTAGTTCACACTCAAATTTTGAGATATAGTGTTTAGATATATATTAATATGGATATATTTTTTATGGCCAGTGCTTGATCATAAAAATTAACTAAAGTTGCTTGGTAAATTGCCACGCAATTGAACGAAAAGTCTGTTTTTAACGAACGTTTTTAATTGAACGAAGTTTTTACAATTGCCAAAGCCCGACTCGTGGCTCAACAGAAACGTGCGCCGCCGGTGAGCATTGGGGCGCCCTGGTGGCATTATTCTGTTTCAAAAAACGAGGAGATTCAATGGCGTTTGTGTTGTTCACTATCTTGCCTCATGAGTCGGACTATCTAGTGGGAGTGTTTCCGGTTTTATCCCATATGATATGCAAATGCGAGGTAGTTTCCCCTAAAGAGTCCTTCCGGAAGGCTCTTTCTTCAGCGTCACTGAGCCGAGTCACACTTCTACCTACAGATGCTCCAACACAACAGAAGTTGTATCCTCCTTCCATGAGACCACACGGGTTTCTTGAACTTGGTCTAGATGTTGCTGTCAACCAATTGAGACCAGGAAAAAAATCGCAGAATTTGCAACATTAGTCAATGAATATTTATTTGCTGGTGAACAAATATTATATCATATGTTGGGATAACTAAGAATAAATGAACCAGTTTCCAAAATTTTATATTGATCTTTATTTGATAATGTTTGAATAGTGTGTTATTGTGTTCCCTATAATTAAAACTGGTAAAATATTTTTTATTGTATAGCCTTATTTTCAGAACTTTTGAAAAAAAATTAAACGTTACCTTCACGTTATGTTTTTTTTTTTTCTTGTCCCACTTGGTAGACAGCAACATCGAGACTAAGACCAAGAACTCGGATGGTATCAGGGAAGGAGGGAAAGGTGGAGAAGCCTCTGTTGTGATGAAGCATCCGTGGGTAGGAGTCTGACTTGACACCGTGATGCTGACTTTTTACTCGGTAGAGTTGTCAGCCCTCCGCCCAAGAGTCATATTAGATCAGGGTTAATGCTTTACAATGGCTTAAAGTGGATTCAGAGCTACTACAAACACCCATGGCGCCGTCGGGACTCGATCCCGAAACTTGTGGCACCGATGGCAGAACTCAAGTCACTCAGCCATCTTGCCTTAATAATTAAGTATAAACTTGCCTTTTATCGTTTTCTTAACCATCTATTTATGTTGATATGAAATGTTGATTTTGGAGAAAAATAAACACAATTTTTTTCCAAAATATTACAAAGAAAAAGCAAAATACAGATGATGTCCCATGATGAGGCTCCATAACACTGAAGAAGGGGGCAGTGCTTTCCGGCAGGACTTTTAGAGCATTTGCTTATCGGAAGGAAGAAACCCGGAAAACTCCCATCAGATAGTCCGATTCACGATGCAAGATGCCGAGCATCACAAACGCCATCGAATTGCTTCGGTTTTTGAAACAGTGTCTACAACAAAGCCGCCAGTGGATTGAACCTCCGCCCTCATGCTCACCAGTGGCGCGCGTTGCGACAGAGCCACGAGTCGGGTGAATATATGCGTAAAATAAGATATGACGATACATACATAACCATAATATGTTCCGTTGAATCTGTGCATAATGTAAAGCAATTTTGATTCTTTCGTTCTTGTGGGTGGAAAAATCAGAATATTATCTTATCTTTTGTTTGCGGGTGGAGTTTCAGAAATGACAGAAATGATGACGAGTCGAAAGGAAATTACAGGTAATATCAGCTGTTTTGATAAATGTTATTTCTTTTCTTGCCCAAATATAAACGGAAACGTCTAGCCACAATAATCAATCGAAATTGAAACTCGAAAGCAGATAAGAATGTTACTCATAACAGATAACGAATTACATATAAAAAGCTCTTTCTGAAAGACACGTTTGTCATGGCTTTTAATTTTTAGACACAAATACGTTTATAAAGTGATGAGATAAAAGAACGTTTTATTGTTTTCATGTCTATTTTAACAATATGATAAAAATGAAACAGGCATTAAAAACTTATTTACAAAAATGGAGTAAATTTAAAAAAAAAAAAAACTACTGTCACATATTTTAACAGTAAGTAATCTATTGCTTTAAATTATGAAAGCTGTTAGCAAGTTTTAATTAAAAATAGTTGTTTAAAAATGAAATATATGTCGAAAAGAGAGTAAAATGACTTATTCAAAACATTGTGGAAAATTTGTAGTATTTTATTTTCCCGAGTTGTATAGACAAAAGGCAGAATAATAGTGGTGATTAGCAAAAGTCGTAAATGCCCAACGAACGCAAAAAAAAAAAAGGATTCTATGCTGTTTTGTTGATTTTTATCCCACTTGGTAGACAGCAGCATCTAGATCAAGACCAAGAACCCATATGGTCTCATGGAAGGGGGGAAAGAGGGACAGCTTCTGTTGTGGTGGAACACTCGTAAGTGGAAGTCTGACTTGGCTCCGTGACTCTGACTTTTTACCGGGTAGAGTTGTCTGCCCTACGCCCTACGGTCTACAGTCATATCAGACCGGAGCCTAATGCTGAAAGTGGATTCGAACCACTACAAGCATCCATGGCACTGCCGGGACTCGAACCCGAAAGTTGTGACACCGAGCTCCGGAGCGCTAGTCACTCGGCCATCAGGCCCCTTTTCTGAAGACCAATCCTCAGTATCCAGCAGCGCTGGATCCACACCCCATGAGTAATCTACTCATGGACAGAGGGAAAGGGGTCAGCCTCTGTTGTGATGGAGCATCCGTAGGTAGAAATCTGACTTGGCTCATTGTGACTGAAGAAGAAGGAACTATTCCTCATTTCTGAGTTTTGTGGGAGAAAACCCAGAAAACTCTCACTAGGTAGTCCGACTAACAAGGAAAGCTGCTGGAATATCCCAAATGCCATCGAGTCTCCTCATCTTTGGAACAGTGTCTACAACAAAGCCAAGCTAGCAGAGTGAGCCTCAGCCCTAATGCTCACCAGCGGCTCAAGTTACCACTGAGTCACGAGTCGGGCAAGAATTCTGTAACATATTCTATTATCAGATATTCAATTCTGTATAATTAGACGGGATTTTAGAATTATATGAATTAATGAATAAAATAATTAAAAAATAAATAATAATAAAATTATAATGAATTCCGTAACAGATATATTTTAAGTTAACAAGATATATTGAATTATAAGTCATAATGACACTTAATTTCTTTTTCATGAGTGTGATTAAGAAAATAAAAAATGCAGATAATTTCACTGATAAAACATTTAAATTACCACATTGTTTTAAAGGACATTCTTGCTCGAGTGTGTAAATAGCATCTCAAAAATGCCGTGCCCGGAAAAATGCGTGCTGTTAAATATAGAATTCCTGAAAATACCTTGCTTAAGTGCTTCCACGGAGTGGGTGTTGGGTTAACTCATTCCAGAACCTCCTAGAATCTACTTTACGCATTCCACAAAGAGATTCACAATACCTGCTAAGAATTTCCAGAGTAACCGACTCACATTTGCAAATTGCATTGGAGAAAATCGTGACAATCTCAATTTTCTTTTCTGGTGGGCGTGCTAGCTAGACTGTCTGAGGACTTTCCCAGGGATGGTGTAGACGATAGTCGCTATTTAGGAATTGAATATACCCCTCGAAGACTGCAATCATGAATCACGAATTGAAAGACTAATTGCCTAGTTGATTTCTGAAATTTATACAATATATTGTATAAATTTCAAAGAATTTTGTGGTAGTTATTCCTGAAAAGTACTCTATTATCAAAAAAAAAAAAAATCGTATCACGGATTTTAGAGATTTTTTTTATTTCTTAAGTAATGTATAGTTTGAGGAAATTAAATCAGCAATTCACAAGATTGGCAAAAGTATATTTTTATTAAGAATAATTAAAAACTTTTATTTTATTTTTAATCAGTTAGGGCTTTTATATGCATGAAATTGTTAATGATTTTTATATGAGCGTATTTTCGATTTCTCTGAAAATAACAGAAAGCAAACTGGTGGCTCTTTTCACTCTATTCATTACTTCTAGTGAATGAACCTTCTCCAAGATTGCAAACTGGATAACGCTGCTTCTGTTATTATTTTATCCGCATGAGTTGCATAGTGCTGTGCTTGGAGGAATAAAATTAAGATAAGTGTTTCGTGTTTATTTTTGTCCACTTTCTTCTTCATTGGCGCGACATCCCTATGGGATCCAAGGCCATCTGCCTGCTGGTTGATTTCTTGATAGGAGATGTTTTCTTTTTGCGGGTAGGGTATTCAAGTCTAAGCCCAATGCTCTACAGTCATATTAGACGGGATCCAAGGCTTCAGTAGATTCGGAACCACTACAAACATCCATGACACCGCCGGGACTCGAATCCGAAACACAGAGCGCCAGTCACTCGGCCATTAGGCCCTGTGGCTGTTTTTACTGTTGTTACTGTGATATTGCAGTTAAAATGTCAATAATGGTGTCCATGTTTAAAAAAAAAAGATATTTTCGGATACACATATTACCTATCTCTCCCTTAAACTGCAAATAAATAAAACTACATCAACAGTTAATAAGATTGAAAAAAATGTAGATTTTCATTTAAAAAATGTAAACTTTTATTGGTTTTTATTAGTTAGAATAGTATACACAAATATGGGTCGTGATGGCTGAGTGACTAGCGCTCTGGTGCTCGGTGCCACGTGCTTCGGGTCCCGGAGGTACCATTGATGTTTATAGTGGTTCGGAATCCATTTTAAACCGTAAATATCGGTCTAATATGACTATAGAGCTTTGAGCGTAGGGCATACAACTCTACCCCGTAAAAAAAAACATCTGCTATCTGGAAATCTTCCAGCAGGCAGATGGCCATGACCCCATGGGGTTGTTGCTGATATATGATGATATACACACATATATCCTAATAAGTATAACGCCGACTTATGCGAATTTGGAATAATGCAGTTCTTGTCCCAACAAATATTTTATTACTTCCTCTAATTCTCTTTTATTGTGCTAAATTTACATTTCAACACATTTCATTTTCCTTACAATTTTTTGCTGTTATTTTGGCTTTACTGATCAAAATACTCATGTTATAGAAATCCTCTAGTGACTCCATTGATTTATCTAATCCATGAGTACAGAATCATTAAATGGATATTTTAATTCATAGGTAGTATTCATATTTTCTGAATTCTCAACTACTCGTTTATTTATTTCCATTTTTTTGTCAATAAATTTTTATATTAATCTTCTCCGGATTTATGTTTTAAGTTTAGCTTATAAATGTCATCTGTTTTGGTATGTTTTGATTGTGGAAAATCTTCACCGTCATCAATATTTTTTAACTTGCTATTATTTCTATTATTTTGATGAACATTGGTGATACTCGTGTTCCACATTTGTATGCCACAAACAGTTCACTGATGGGTGATGTTGAAGTTTATAAAGGGTATTGCTTTCAGAGAAGAGGGTAACTGTCTTGCATCTGTTTGTTATATGGGAGGAAAATTTGCAAAACATCCACCAGGCAGCTTGACTACCGATGCAAGACACATTGACACAATCACCACCAAGTCTTATCGTATCTGAAAATAATTATTACAGCAGACGTACAAAACGTCCCTCCCCACAAGCTACCTGCTCATGTTGCCACTTGGTCGCAGGTGGAGCTTTTCCTCTTAACTATCACTCATTTTTTTCAATTGTTAATTTTTCATGAGGGTAAAAACGAAAATGTTTAGAATTTTCTAAGGAAAATAGCCTTTAAAATAATTACGGGATATTTTACAGGATGCAAGAATTTTAGAAGAAAATACGGTTAAACAAGCAAGACGGTTAGTCTCAAAAAGAATTATGAGATATTGTAGATTGGGTTGTCGCTCTATGGTCATTTTGTGCACACTTTAGGCTGATTAGACAGGGACCTACAATTTAACGTGGATTCCGATCACTCACAAACATTCATTCCACTGTCATTATTCGAACCAGAAGCCTATGATACCAAAGGCCAGAGCGCAAGCTAATTGGCCCTCAGTCCGCAGATATTAGAGATAATTGACGTACTGCAATTTTATTAGGTGTTTTCCATCTAAACCGGCGTTTCTTTGTAACTCATTTAAATAAAAATTTAAATGTTTTCATGTGTACCCGGATTTACGTGAATTTGACTTAAGGGATTTTCGTCGGACTCGCCTTTCGTGTAACTTCGGAATATTACTGTACATGAAATTATTTATATAATATCTTCGATTCACGGTTACATCTTCCTTCTACGACCAAGTTCATTAACTTTTACTGTGTGCTAATAGTAAACAAATAGTTTGTCAACTGTTAGAACTGTGGTGGAAACATGCTATGCAGATTGTTTGAATGATCTAATCTGAAGATAAGGGGGGAGTGAGTTATCACCACTATCCCACGCGATCGCACGCCTCACGTGCGCGTCTGACGACTCAGTGCACGAGCAGTTGGATCACCGCCAGCATTCTGTTCTTCCTTTTTCCGCAATAAATCGTTTGCCGTCTGCGCTCCGTAATGAGATTTCCAGGATTCGAATTAACGTGTCGCAACTGACCCAAAGAGTTTCCAAGACGCAAACGAAGTTCTGTGACCCTGTCTTTATCTCGAATCAATTTATGAACTACTCAAAGTTCTACTTTAAGAACGCTCGCCAATTTGGCAATTCGTGAATGGCTTTTTTTTTTTCTTTCAGCTTTCCGTCTGGCTATCATCTGATGGTGCTAAAAAGAAGAATGGGTGACTCAGGTGATGAATGAGATGGAAGAAGATAAAGAAATTTGAAACTTGTATGAGGAAGAGAGTAATTTCAAGATTTGCCAGGAGGCTGGTAATCTCCCTTTAGGTTGGAGAGGGACTAATCACACTTTAGGTTGGAGGGCGTTTGATCTCACTGTAGGTTGGAGAGGGGCTAATCCCACATTAGGCTCTAAGACATTAGGCCTAACACATTGCACATTAGGCTCTAATCACACATTAGATTGGAGAGCGGCTAATCTCACTTTAGGTTGGAGAACGGATAACACTTGATGTTGATACAGTTTTTTTCAAATATTAACTCAGTAATTAAATTTAATTAATTAATTTTAGTTTTTTTTTAGATTTAAGTTGCATATATCTACCAATAGAGGGCATTAGATAAACTTAAAAAATGAATGAAAATTATTTATAAAGGACTTTCTGCAATAGAGTGAAAAAAAGTAGGAATTGACTTAAATTTTTTTTTATATTACTTGTTTTAAGTTGAAGAAGGGCTTAGCTCAGTTTAGGTTGGAAAGAAACTAATTACACTTTAGGTTAGAGAGGGACTAATCTCACTTTAGGTTGGAGAGTGGATAATTTCACTTTAGGCTAAATGCTATAGGACAGAGCGGCTTGATGGAGGATCCGTTTCGAAATCCGAGTAAGTCGAACCGTAAACACTTATGATAATGCATCAATGAAGGGAGCTCCCATCCCGAAAGAGATAAGCTGTAATCTCTCCCCGATTCTATCCCTGGTAGTTTTCGTTTATCATTGACGTAATACAATGCAAGTAGACCTCGTGCTACACTCTGGGTAATGCTGAATCAGCTACATAATAAAGTTGAATGATGAATAAAAGCTACTATCATTGGTTATTTATTATTACCAATTACTCGTATATACAAACGTTGTGGTTATTCATTATCACAGTATTCTCAAAATTTTTATCTTTAAGAGCTTTTGTTTCATAAGAGATAAGACTGTCGTCGCCCGTTAATTTTTCATTATTAAACTGAACATTGATGAATTAAAACTCACTTCTTCCATTTTCTATGGTAACTTTGTAACTAATTGGGTCTGGTTAAATTTCTAAAAGTGTTGTTGTTGTGTTGCGTCTATTCCTCAGTGACCTGCAATGCGGGACGGATATCCCATCAGTAATCTACTCATGGAATGAGGGAAAGGGGGCAACTTTTGTTGTAATGGAGCACCTGTAGGTAGAAGTCTGACTTGGCTCTGACACTGAAGAAGGAGAGCTGTGTTTTCCGGGAGGACGTTCAAGGGTTAATTATTCCGCATTTGCGTATAGTATGAGAAAACCCGGAAAACTTCCACCAGATAGCCTGATTAACTCGGTGGCGTTTTCGGATGCTGGACATCCCAAAACGCCACTGAGTCTCTTCGTTTTTTGAAACATTAGAGAGTTTTTGCATACCGTATTTTGGACGTCCGTTATTTTTCTCCCTAACGCGCATGCTCATAGGAAATTGCGCATGTGTATCTGTAATAACGTTTCCTATGAGCATGCGCGCTAGCGAGAAAATAACGGATGTCCAAAATACGGTATGCAAAAACTCTCTATTGTCTACAACAAAGCCGTCAGAGGATTGAACCTCAGTCCGAATGCTCGCCAGCGGTGCACGAAGCCTCGAGTCGGGCACTTATAATTAGTAAATCGTTACATTCAACTTGGTGGATCACCACCCTCTATCAATTTAAAATAAAATAGCAATTGAAATGCTTGATTTGTCAATGCTATCGTTTTTTTATATATAATTAAAAGAGAAACTTTCTTTTAACATCTTACATCTACAATTGAAATACATCAAAATATTTAAGAGTGAAGGAGTTTTTATTTCCTCACCTTCTATTTTATCATTACCAATTACTGTCACAAAGCATTTGAATCCCTCATGAAATTTCTTAAGCATATTTGCTGTCGCGGAATGTGTTCTATTTTTAGAATCTCCCTCGGAAATTCCCCCATCCAATCAATTTGAATTCTCTTCTTAAAAGATCAAGGAGAGACCTGGCATCTAACAAATGTCATGTCATTTTTAATTTGTTCTTAGTTTACTGTTTTTTTTCAATTCCTACTATTAGCACACACTTTCCCTATATATATCTTATTCAAATTTTCGATCGTTCATAAAATACTTTTTTATTCATCCACTCAAGTTCAAGTACATTTTTTTGAACTTGTAGTGGATGACACTAGATGTTAATACAGTTTATTCAAATATTCATTCAGTAATTAAATTTAATTCATTAATTTTAGGTTTTTTTTTTTTTAGATTTAAGTTGCATATATCTACCAATAGATGGCGCCAGATAAACTTAAAAAATGAATGGAAATTATTTATTATTATAATCTTTCTGCAATGTAGTGAAAAAAAGTAGGAATTGATTTTAATTTTTTTTATATATTACTTGTTCTTACTTAAAACAAAACTTATTGCACGTTCAATATTACTTCATGGATTATATATAAAAAAAATATCCTGATAAGTTTTTTAACACTGTTATCAGTTTGTTCTCCAGACGATTTAAAAGTTAACACGTAACAAAAAACAAACACTCATATTGAATGATTAAAAATAATTATTTCTTTTTTAAATAGTTTATGTTCAGGATATTTTTAATTATTTAGTGAAAAAAAAATTTTTTTATAAGAAATATAATTTTATATAAAAGTTAAAATAAAGAAAAAATCGAGACAATACGAGATGACAGATAATAGACAATCTACTTTACATTGCCCGGCTCGTGGTTCAATGATAACATGTGTTGCTCGTGAGCATTAGAGCGGAGGTTCAATCCACTGAAGGCTTTGTGGTAGACACTGTTTCAAAAAGCGATCAGTTCTGATGGCGTTTGGGATGTTCAGCATCTTGCATCGTCATTCGGACTACCTGGGAGAGTTCTTTCCCATACGATACGCAAATGCCGGGTAGTACTCGCCTGAAAGTCATCCCGGAAGGCACTGCCCTTCTTCTTCAGCGATGCAGAGCCAAGTCAGACTTCTACCTACGGGTGCTCCATCACAACAGGAACTGCCCCTTTACTTCCATCCATGAGTGTACAACTCATCCTGCGCTGCAAGACACTAAGAATTAGACAAACCCACAACTTTACATTGCTCAAAGCAAAGAATTGGTTTTTGATATTTTAATCAAGCATTTTTTGAGATGGATATTCAAATTTAAATCATTGCTCACTTCTATTTCACATTAAATTTAATCCATAATTAAAGAAAAATAACTGAATATTTTTTATAAAATATCTAAAATTGTTTGATCTTTCAAAGTTCAATTATTATCACGAAAGTTTTTTAAGAATTTTAAAATGCCTCATCTTTGTAAATACAAAAAGTAGGGTAAAATAAAATAAAAATTACTGTTCTCTAACTGTTCACATAAATTCTATTAATAATTGCCAAAATGTATAATAAAAATTTTTTTCTATCGCAAATACACTTTTCCTAACTTCGTTAAATAATAAAGAACTTTATTTAATAACAAACCGCTAAAAACAAAGTTTTTTCATCCCGGTTATCAACAAAAGTATCAAGATATATATACTTCAATAAATTATTAAAAACATTTCAAGTAAAACAAATTTTTAAAATGCAATTATTTACTTTCATGACATGGCGATAACATTAAAAGAGATCAATCACATAACAATTAAATTCCTCTTTTTGCATAACATTTTCAATCAGATGATTTTAAAAACATATTCTTTGTCAATAAAAGAAATTTGTTGCATATTATTTAGTATCCACGCTATATTATTTCACATCTTTAGTGACGTTCATTTCATTTATTTAATCTACACAATGTTTGATTTATTATTTAATTTTAAAAGATTGGTTTGACACTCTACAGTCACATTTTGCACACTTTGGCTAATTAGACCAGGACTTAAAGTTCAGCGTGGATTCAGAACCACTAACAAACATCCATGCCACAGCCAGGAATCGAACCTGAAGCCTGTGGTACCAAAGCCCAGAGGCCTAGCCAATTGGCTATCAGGCCGCTTGTTTAAACAGATGTAAAAACAGACAGATGAAATTGAAATGTAAAAACAGATGAAATTGTATTTCTAAAACGTTTCTAATAAAATTATTACAGAAATGAAAAGACAAAAAAATTGTTTACATTGTAAAAAATGTCTTTTGTCAGATTATTTTTGCTGGAAATTAATTCTGACAACTATACAAAAAAAACCCGAAAATAATTATTTTATAGGCACTTATGCACTCAAAATTTTGGAAAACAAACATGGTTTTTTTCTCGTTGATATGATGAAGAACTTTCTTTTAAATATAGAACTTTTTTTAAATTAGAGAATAGTGTCGCATCTGTTGGATTTAGCTAAGATTTCAAGGTCTACCTTCTTTCGACACTCAAAATTTTGAGTTTTCCTTCAAAATATCTTCCGGAAGGCATTTGTTCTCCTCTTCCTTCATAAATCATGAGCGATGTAGGTCACAACCTTCATAAAAACCGAAAAATTGAAAACTGGGCCAGAGAAAGTGGACAGTGTCGAAACAACCAGCACGGAACTCTTCCGACAACAAGAATGAACACTGTTAGGGCGTGTGGTCTAGTTATGTGAACTATTTTACATGGAATCCTGATTTGTTCCTTTTTAAGTGAATATTTTAGTAATAATTAGGGTGTTCCTAAATTTCTGCATGCTTCATTTCTGAAATGAATCATTTTTGTGATCCTAGATTCCAAGCACTGAATAATTCCAATGTCAATCTGTATACTGTGTGTTCTCAGTACCAGGTTTGCATATTCTTATGAGTAGACGTAATACAGTAATGTTGGATGGGAAATTCCTTCTTGATACCGTAAATGTGCTGAACTGGCACTGGGTTTCAAGTGTCCTTGCGTAGAAGTTATAGAATGAGGGAATTATACGAATGTAGAAATTGCCAGTATTCATCTGGTATACAGAGCTACAGAGTATAATGAACGAAACGCACATTTCCTGCATGAGGAACGCATCCAATAATGCGTGTCCCTGTAATTACAGATCGAGAGTAATGCTCTGGTGAATTGACCTAGTCGCTCGCCGGACTTATTCTACCTTAATTAATTCTTCGGAAGGCATATTAAGACACTGGTGTAGGACACTCCCATTGACAGCACCGAGAAATTGGCTGCACGCTTCGTGCCAAGAAAGTCCGAGACATGGCCAGAATCCTAGAAATTCCATGCACAGGAGATGTGAGGCTTGCAACACAGTTCATGGTCGAAATTCAACCAATACCTTTGACCTAGTATGTATTTCCTCTATCATAATATGTATTGACTAATAAACGTCATATTCACTTAAGCAGAGTCCTTCCATTTCTGACTTATTTTCGTGTCAGAAAAGCTTTTCCTACCCAGTATTATTATGTGACTCCATATCATCTAAACATATTCTACCCTTCTAAAAATTATAAGTCTGATACTATGGCAATCTGTATTTATTGCACTAACGTATGTGGCACAGAAATTGCCGTTATTTGCTTAATGATAAATGTCAATAGGCATGTGAATCAATGACTATCAGTGTAGGACTTTTATACGTGCTGCCACAAGCGCCATCGAATCATTGTTTAAAAGTAGTAACTGCAGCGGATTCGATCCTGAGTATTCTTGCATGCTGGCCACATATAACCATAAGTTTCCATTGGGCCACAAGTTTATCGAATATGAACAGAAAAAGAAACATTTTAAATTAATCCAAGTTCGAATCTCTAAATGGTGTGTTTTGAAGTCACTGCTATGAAAACAGTGTAGAACGCAAACGAATAATTCGGATTACTTGGTGGAAGTTGTCCATATACAAATTCAGTAGTTCTTTTATGTTTTATACTAATTCAGGACATTTCCTTCTTCAGAGCTTTTCGCACGAAAAATCTAACCTGTCGTCTTCCTGCTATGACTAGCAATGTCATATATTACCTTAATTTCCAGCTTGTAATCCGTAGAATATTAGCTAAAAAACTTTAAATTTTCAGATTGCGGATCATAGTCCGCTGGGTGCTATCTATAGGCATATTTTTCCTGGAAGTTTCATAAAAAATCCAATCTATAAAACTGCATTTTTAGTTTAATGGCAAAAATTGACAAGACTGTATAAACCGAAAAACATTCTATTCATAAAGAATACCATTGCAGACAATACAAGAGAAACCAGGATGAAATGGTTGAAAAAGTCTTGGTAGGAAGTTATAGATAAGAATTAAAAAAAAGATTTTACAGACGGTACAATAATAATTCAATTGTGATAGTGATCAAGTTCTTCATCTGTCTAGCTGTTACAAATCCCCCTGGTGCAGAAAAGCCTACACCAGGTCCAAAGGATTCCGTAGCAGGCGACGTCCATGGCTAAGGGTAGTATGCAGCTTCACTTTTGGCTAGGAGGAACCACGAGGGCTGAAGACTGACTAAGTCTAAAGACAACACTCTGCTAAGATATCAGATCCGGGACTTAGATTTAAAGTGGATTCCGAACCACTACAAACATCCATGGCACCGAATGCTACAGCACTAGACACTCTGCCATTCAGGCCCCATCGGTCTAGTAAATATAATTGTTACAATTCGTTGAAAAAATAACTTTTATTTTCTCTGTTGTTCTTAAATGCATGTCTTTTTTTCAGGTTTCCACATTATTTATTTCAGGTTTCCGCATTATTTATAACATAAATTAAAAAAATTTAAAATGCTTTTTAAAACATTTAAACGTTTTGTTAGTTAAACAGAACTTATAAAGCATATAAAGCATATATGTCAAAGAACAGAACTCGAAAAATATTGTCTCTGACATGATATGTAATAAATGATTCCGCGTATTATACGAGATTTATTTATAAGGCTGAAAATATGGGTTATATGGTGCTGCGAATTAAAAGCAAAAAATTATGGTGAGTAGAACATAAGATTCTTAACGAATAAAAAAAATTATTATATAAAATTCATCAATAAAAATTAACTTTTTCATTAATCTACCTTTTATTTCCTACATAATAAAAGTAACTGTAGTTCCGCTGAATAAGAATCTATCCAGCTAGAAATGAAGTCTTGCAAACTGGAATGAAAAGCATTTTAAAACTTTCTACCTACATTGTTTTCAAACACGCAAAGCCATTATCTTTTCTTTTTTTTTTTCTCCTGTAACTTCTACTTTGTGTTGTTGCGTTCTTCTTTGTGCTGGTGCCAGCTTTTTCATAATAATCGAAACGTGCTTCCTCCTACTGGATAAAATGCCTGGAGCAAATGCACTACAATATAAAAAAAATACGAAAGAAAAGAATTAGCACAATTTGCTGGGGTGTTTGGTTCTTTTGAAATGATAAAAGAAATTTAAAAAAAACATACTACACGTGACGCCTCCGACTCACAAAAACTTGTAACTCATAACTTCCGGGGTTATTACTTTCTCTTTTGTGCGAATGAAAGGTTATTAAAATTAGTTTTCGGTGAGAGCGACAGAACAACATTTAATGGACTTGAAGCGCTTGCCAAACATTACAAATATGTCACTCTTTCTTGGTAAAGTAATGCTTCCTTCCGTTTTGGTATTTCTTTTCCGCCATTGCATCAAGGCTTGGTGTTAATAAGCCGCTATCATCTATTTAAGAAGATAGGAAGTATTGGTCTGCAGAAAAGTAGGTTCGTTTTTTGAGAATTCTGCATAAAAAAAAGACAGGAAAACTTTGCTACGTTGAACAAAATGTTGAAATACGGGTAATTCTCGTCTTAGGTCGGGTCCTGTTCAAACTTTTTTTTTTTTCTCCTAAGTCGACGAATTTTTTTAATTTGTTCTACTTCTGTTTTAATATGTAAATTTCTTATTTTTTAACATGCTTAATTTAATTCCGCATATTAAATTTCTGTTGCCTTAAAAGTAATTGATAAATTAAGTAAAACTTCAATGAGTTATTTCTTGTTAAATAAATTATTAAAAATATATATTACGAAATTATGTCCTTTATTTTGACATTTATTTATTATGATTTGTTTCATTTATCCTTTATTTAAATAAAAAATAATACTGGTAATTGGTAGAAAAAAACAGATTCACTTTTAAAGAATGCTATTACAAAGAAGTACTAGAATACAGATAAATCTCGATTTATGATTAAGTCCGTTCTCATTGATAAGTCGAGGACTTAATTTAATTTTTGATTTGTTTAATTTATAATTAAATATTTTCATCGATTAAGCTTTTATGTAACTTAAAATTATAAAAGATAAGTACATTTTGTAAGTGATTTATTATTACATATATAATTAAATATAAACTAGTATTTTATCGTTTTCGTTATGATCTATTTATATTGATAAAAGATACAGTAGCCCGACACGACTCGTGACAACGTGCATCACTAGCTAGCATTAAGGCTACTACTACTACATCACACCACATCACTGTACCTAGAGCTAAGTTGTCCTTTTACAGTTTGGGAATGATGTGGGTGAGAAGTCTGATTGAGCTCTATGACGCTCTACGGTCACGTGAGACCGGGACCTACGGCCTAAAGAGGATTTCGGACCACTACAAACATCCATGGTACCGCGGTATTCGAACCCGAAACCTGTGGTACCGAGCTCCAAAGTATTAGGCCATCAGAGCCCAGGAGCATTAGGGCTGAGGTTCAATCTGCTGGCGGCATTTTTATATACATTGTTTCTGGAACGAGGAGACTCGATAGCGTTTATGATGTTCAGCATCTTGCCTCGTTAATCGGAATAAAGGGTGGGAATCGGTTTCTCCAATACGATACCCAAATGCAGTGCAATTCCCCTAAAAGTTCTTCCGGAAAAAAAAAAAAAAAAGCTCCACTGCCCTCCTTCTTCAGCCACACGGAGCCAAGTCAGACTTCTACCTACGGGTTCTCCATTATAACAGAAGCTGTCCCTTCACCGCCATCCCTGAGTAGATTACTCATGGTTACTTCCGAGGGAGCTTTAGTTACAACAACAACAGAAATGCTGTTGATTTTGAAAGAAAATAAATTCATTTTTCTAGAATGTTACAAAGAAAAGGTAAAATACAGACGATCCTTGATTTGTGGTAACTTCCGTTTAATTCCATTCCGTAATTCTTTTTTAATATGTGATTTGTTCAATTTGTGCTTAAACTTTTTAAAAAAATAATATTTCTATTTAACATTTAAATGTTACAAAAACGTATTAACTTACATTAGTACTTATACATTATTTATTTCTCAATAGTTAGAAATAGCAAAAAAAAAAAAAAAAAATCAAGCAAAATAGTCAAAAATAAATTTTAAAACGCCAGACTCATTTCAAGTTGATTTCCTTTAAATATAAAAAGCCATTTAATGTAATTGCCATCCATTTTAAATTTATGGTTTTTCTCATTAATGCGTTTTCTTTTACAACGCTTTGGCTTTGAAAATTAATCAGATTTTTTTTATAAGATGATAATTCTCCTCCGTGATTTTTTTAACTCTTCAATATTTATGACATTAATTTATAGATATTAGTTGCATGAGTTTGGCGATTGCATCATTCTTCGTCAATTCTTTTCCAATAGAGGATCAGGAGAAATTTGAATATCCTTTTTTTCTTTATTGGAACAACAGCCCTTTGGTAGCCAAGGCTGTCTGCCCACTGGTTGATTTCGAGACAGGAGATTTTTCTTTTTATGGGGTAGGGTTGTCAGCCTTACACCCAACTCTCTACTGTTATATTAGACCGGTAAAAAACGGTTTAAAGTGGTTACAGTTTAAAGTGGATTCTGAACCATACAAACATCCCTGTCACCGCCGGGACTCAAACCCGAAACCCGTGGCCCCGACAGGCAGATATCAGGCCATCAGGCCTGCTGAACAACTTTTAGTTAATATGAATCATTATAAATAAAAGTTAAATATGAATCATTATAAATAAAAGTTAAATATGAATCATTGCTACGCGAGGAAGTCCAGAATTACTAATTACATCTATAATTTGAATGTCAGTGCTGTTTTTTACTCTTCTTTGATTAATGGATGTTTAAAACAATGAATATTTTTTCGTGTAATGTGTAATGTATTTTAATAACTGTATATAATTATCCATTCGGTTGTACTATAGTTTACTTCAGTCTTCCATACCAAAGATTTCTTTTGCCTAAAAGGATGGCCTAATCGATAGCATTTTGGGATTATGGAATTTATTTGATCTGGTTTGTCGCTCTACCATCCTTGTGTGCACACTTTGAACTAAATATACCGGGACCTACAGTTTAACGTGTATTTCGAACCATTTACAAACATCCATGCCAAAACCACGATTCGATCCTGGAGTCTGTGGTACCAACGGCTAGAACGCTAGCTAATTGGCCAACAGGCCGCCGACTTATGGGGGAAAACGGGAAACCCGGTTCGAAAACTCTAACCGATAGCTGCCATCTTTATGCTTGAGATAAGCACATTATATCTGTATGTTGGAAAGTCCTTTCATTGATCGATTGATATTCTTTCTTAAAGATAATACAAATTCCTCGATGCCATTTCTGGTTTAATTTGTCGCTCTACGATCATTTTGTGCATATTTTAGGCTAATTAGGCCGGGACCTAAAGTTTAAAGTCTATTCCTAACCACTCACAAACATCTATCCCACCGCCAGGATTCGAACCTGAAGCACCAAAGATCAGAGCGCTAGCCAAATGGCCGTCAGGCCGCTGCCATTTATGGGAATAACTATTCAAATTTGTGGTGGTATATAGAGAATACAGCGTATCTGGCGCCCTGTGATGCAATATGGGTAACTAAATCTTCCACTCATCTGCTGTTAAATAGACTTAGGTCAAAGTTCCTGGCATTCGAAAACAGCAATTCTTTTTCGTTCCCCATCATGAAACGTTTCGATAGATCTGCCGTGAAAACTTTCATGTAATTTGATTTAAAAAGGTCATGCTCTCATTGATACGGAATTAGATGAATTCCAGGACAAAGCAGAAGTGTGCGTGTAACCTAATTGCTTTTAATCAGACTGGGTCTGATAATAAAAGTAAACACTAATGCTGTTTCCATGATGTGATTACGCTTTATTTTGTAACGTTTAATGTTAACCTCATGCAATGACCAATTCAAAGTTTTATTTTCAAATTTTCACAAGTTCTTAGAAAAAAAGATATTCGTTAATTTTTTTTTTTTTTTACTTCAATTGATAAATTACTATTTTAGAGTGGAATAATATTAATCCATCATCATTGGCACAACATCCCCACGGTAGGCCAAGGCCGTCTGACTACTGGTAGATTTCTAGATAGGAGACGTTTTCTTTTTGCGGGATAGAGTTGTCAAATCTGAGCCTAACTCTCTAGTTACAGTCATATTAGACAGGAATCTGCGGCTTAAAGTGAATTCAGAACCACTACAAACATCCAAGGCACAGTCCGGAACTCGAACCCAAAACCTGTGGCACCAGAGTGCTAGTCACTCGACCATCAGGAGTCAAATATTAATTAATCATCATCATCAATGACGCAACAGCCCCATCGTGGAGCCAAGGTCATCTGTCTACTGGCAGAATTTGAAACAGGAGGAGTTTTCATTTTACAGGGTAGAGTTGTCAGCCCTACGCCCAGCCGTATATTAGACCGGATCCTAGGTTTAAAGTGAATTACGAACCACTACAAACATCCATAGCACTGCCAGGACTCGAACCCGAAACCTGTGGCACCGAGAACCAGAGAATACTAATTAAGACTTTGGAAAATAGATTGTAAACATTTTTGATATCTTAGCATGAAGTTGGTTGATTTTAAATTAAATTAAATTTCTTCATTAATTTCGGTTAAACATAAAAACGTCATTGAAAACTAATGAATTATTAAATGTGCATGAAAATTCAATGCTGATTTATTTAACTTAATAATCCATTATATTCTGTTTCCTGATGTTATAGATTTTGTCATGAAAAATAGATAAGGAAATTACGGTACGAATCTATTTATTTAAATATATATTATAGAAAAAAAAATTTCATGTAAAATATACATTCCTTTTTAACTTTTTCAATCCTCACGTAGCCAACAACTTTTAAAAGTTTGTTTTTACAAACTCTAACCTTAAACCACCATGACGGTAATCCACTTAAAAAGTTTTGTCAAAACTTCAAAGTAAAGCTGCGGAAAAACTGAAATTGTTAAAGCCTTTAACCGTTTACCGAGAAAAGCGAACAGCAACGTAAACACGAGGTTTCCGCTTTCTCGCTTGGAGTAAACTTACCCAAGACCCATTTTCTTCAATTTCGTCACTTTTATTTTCCAAGGCCTTTCGCACGTGCTCGTTTATCTCAATAAAGCTGACGAGAAAGGTTAACGGGTTCCACCATCGGCTGGTGTGAACTCTGCTTTATACAAACCTGCAATTAACGAACGAAAAAAAGGAAATAATTTTATGTAAAATGATTATAATACTTGCATTTCAAGGAGAACACGATGGAATTTGTACTTTTTTTTTTTTTCAAATTATTCATTGCATAGAAATAAAATTATATCCCTATAAAAATATTATAAGGATATAATTTTATTTTGAAAATTATTATTATAAACTAGCATCTTATAAGTGTTTTGAATATTCCCTCCTCAGTCCTTCTTATGTTTCTTCAAATTAGAAGATGAACATACAAAACGTACTGACTTCATCTCTATAGGGTGGCCTGGTGACCAATTGGCTAGCGTTCTGACCTGTGGTACCACAAGCTCAGGTTCGAATCGTGGCAGTGGCA
Organism: Caerostris extrusa; assembly: GCA_021605095.1. Lineage (NCBI taxonomy): Eukaryota > Metazoa > Arthropoda > Arachnida > Araneae > Araneidae > Caerostris > Caerostris extrusa. The sequence continues at coordinate 52,352 of BPLR01005559.1, read as the reverse complement.
TGGATGTTTGTGAGTGGTTCGGAATCCACGTTAAACTGTAGGCTCCTGTCTAATTAGCCCTCGTGTGCACAAGATGACCGTAGACCAAACCAAACTATTCTTCTCTGTAGTAACACCATTTCAATGGATAAACATTTTCCCCCAACATAGTAAAGGGAGCGAGCTTTTAGGAAAAGCATTTTTATCCTTAATTTACATGTCACATTGCAGAAAATTCAGAAAATAATTTAAAATAATGTTTAATAAATAAGTGGCATTCTTTTTTCTGTCATATTCTTTGCACACTTTGGGCTAATTAGACCGGGACATACAGTTTAACGTGGATTCCGACCCACTAACAAACATCCATGCCACTGCCATGATGCGAACTTGAAGCCTGTGGCACCAATGGCCAGAGCTCTAGCCAATTGGCAATCAGGCCGCTATTTCTTTTGAATCTACTCATTCTTCCAAAACGGTGATTGTATCCTAAATCATTAACTTTCTTATCAGTATCTTCTCACACTATATAATAATGCACGCTACTTTTGATCAACAAACTCAAATTTAATTTTATAGTTATTGAAAATTGTTTTGATTATAGCTCGACATCTGACAGATATCATGTATCTTTCATCAGTGTAAACAAACTTAAACGTTGAAACCCGATAAGAATTGATGAAACCCGATAACTTCTGAAAGTTACAACATCGTCAAGCAAAAATCTATAAGAATAATGAATGCTTTGATGTGGTAAGTTCGTTGAACTTATTTTTACTACAATTTAATCTTTTTACTACAAAATGTTTATCATTTTTTATTCATAAAATGAGTTGTTTACAAGAGCAGATAAAGATATTGTGTAAGCCTGGTGGGTTAAGTTCTCGGAATATTGCTATCTTCATCAGTTCAAAATGTAATCATATGTTCTGTCGAATTTTTGACAAACCACAAGTCCAAAATAAACTTATAGTAAGATAATCAATAGCACAAAAAAAAAAATGACAGTCTATAGCATGTGTTTTATATCATATTTTTACGTGAATTAGCTGCATTGCTGAATATCACGGATCTTATTCAATTTTCAAAAATTAGTAAAACTATTTTAGATTATTCAGAATGGTATATATGAAAAAAAATATTTACTTTGAAGTTCTTTACAATTAAAATCTACTGTTTCAGAGCAGTTCAGATTTAAATCCGACTGATAACGATGTCCGTTGCAGTAATTGCTTGCAGAAAAGAGGTTTCGTTTGTCGCTGTACTGTCATTTTTTGTACTCTTTAGGCTAATTAGACAGGATCCCGCAGTTTAGAGTAGATTCCGAACCACTCACAAACATCCATGCCATCGCCAAGATTCGAACCTGGAGCCTGTGGTATCAAAGGCTAGAGCGTTAGCCAATTGGTCATCCGGCAGTCGTAGAACAGAGGAGAGTCGATAGTTATTGTGAAAATAAAGAGTTTTTGCATACCGTATTTTGGACGTCCGTTATTTTTTTCTCCCTAGCGCGCATGCTCATAGAAAATTGCGCATGCGTATCCGTAATAATGTTTCCTATGAGCATGCGCGCTAGGGAGAAAAATAACGGACGTCCAAAATACAGTATGCAAAAACTCTCTAATGTTAATACCTTGCCTCCACAATTAGGCTGTCTGATAAGTTTTCAGGGTTTTCTTTTACAAAACATGCAAAAGTGATACAGTTATCCTAAAAGTTCTTTTGGAAGACAATGCTTTCACCCCATTGTCCATTAAGACGTTGGTTTGATAAATGGGAAACGAACATCACAGGTGCACAAATAAACAAAATACATATGATAAAACAACAACAAAATACACTTTCTCATATCAATTTTTGTAATGCATATCCTTCTCATTTATTACAAAAGCACGTTTCTTTTTAAATACTAATTTTAATCAGTCCCATAACCTATTTTATTTCTTCTGTTTGATCATTTTTCTATGTCTAAGTAATTAAAGTAATAATGCATATAAAAAATTCAAATTGATATATTATGAAAATTTCAATGCAATAATGCAAAAATGCAAAAATGAAAAATTTAAATGAAAAAAATTAAACAACAAAGCATTAAATGTGAATTATGAATCATTGGTATAAATAAAATCACGTGAATCATTTCCTTTTTCTATTGCTAATTTCCTTTAATTTTCCTTTTTTAATTGCTGATTTTCATGTAATTATATATGACTTAGTTGGAATACTTTCATGTTGTTTTGGTAATAATATAATATTATAAATAAAACAAAATTTGACATTATTATAGTTTATAAGAATGACCTTACAAAACTAATTCATTTAGAAATTTAACTTTTTTATGATTTTTAAAACAAATTCAGATAAAAGCTGATGAATTTTAAAAATATTGATGGTGACATTGTTCCCGGCTAATAAAGCCTTCCGACCCAAAGTTATATTTTTTATTTAATTAAAAATTACTAATTTAAAATATTTTCGAAGTTTTTATTACCTATCTAATAAAAAAATCAATAAAACCTTTCACTACTGTAGTTTTTAATTTATAAGAAATACAAATACACATACACACAAACAAATGAAATCGTATAATTCGTAAATACAAATATAGAGATTTGTGATCATATCTTAAGTAATTAAGATATGATCATCATTTTTTAAAGATTTGAATAGTATTAGTTAATGAATTAAATTGACCTGCATTCAGCATGATATGGAGGCGAGTAAGATATGACATCATTAATCATCACGACTTAATAATATGGGGACAAATATCCAGCAATTATCACCATTAAATCTCTTTAATTAAACTCTTGCAGATTGCATACTGCAAGAGTTTAAAGATTTTCTCAGATTTTTATGAATACATATTACCCAAGTAATTAATCTGAATTAAATTAATAATAGGCTCGAACATATGTATAAAAGCCACGCCTTCCTAAAGATTTACGCAAAGTGAACGTGACAAACATGTGTAGAAGCAAGACGTGAATCAGTCATTACGTCTTACGCAAGAATCTACATATCATATGTACAGAATAATTTGATATGGTAAAATATGCATACTGCTATATGGCAATATGAAATTGTATTGATACAAAAATTCTTCTTTACTAAGGCTTTTTTTTTTCCATGAGTGAACTAATCAAGATATACTAATTTTTAAATTTATACTCAGCCTGTATTAATTAACAACATATAATATCAAGTCATCGGCGAATATAAGATTTTGTCTTGGGGAGGGAGGGGCAACAAAAAAAGTGTCTGTAAAAGTCCAATCTGTCAAAAATAGTATTAGAAAAGATATCTAAAGTCGAAATTCGATATAATATTAATTATTTTATTAATCATTTTTACATTGCACTAAATTGGTTCAAATGTCAAAATGTTAAAACTGAAGCATACCAAACAAAAAACAAAATGGAATTTCTAAAAAAAAAAAAAATAATAATAACATAAACAAAATTTTAAATTAAAATTCAGTCTTCTTTTCTCTTTCGCTAGCTCATCGATTTATGTCAAGTTCCTATTTCGATGAATATTTAATAAAACTAAACCAGGAAAAACGTCGACTCAATCAACAAATCCAAGAACTATAATAAAATTGGCATTCATTGATAAAAACACGTGCATAAAAATAACATTGATGCAAAAACACGTGCACAAAAACAACAACACCGATAAGTGGCAAATGGCATAAATTTGTACACGTGCACACATTTCATCTAAGAGCCAGGTGGAAGCGGTCTCAAGCTCTCCAGCCACCCCCAGAGATGCACTCCACCAAATCTCCTATACTAATTTCAGTTTTAATTGTTTTTAGTTATCCAACAAAGAAATGTTTAGCACCGAATATTTCTTTTATTGTTTCCTCTTCAACAACTGAAATTCTGACATTATATTAAAATCCCATTAATAAATATTGAGAACAAGAAAACTTCCTGAAACAGAAAACATTTTCTGATCAATTGTGTCAATACTCTGTGTCAATTATCAAACAATCCATTACCCTTGTAAATATTAATAAACATTGGTAATTGTGGTTCAAGTTTATCCACAAGAGTTACGTAAAGTACTAAAGAGATAATAATGACTTTGGATAGAGGTAATGATTTATTTGATCTCTTTGTAACTATTCACAATTCTTTCTTTCTCTTATTTATATACATTTATAAATTGGAATGCCAATGTAAATATTCTATTTCAATGTAGTTGAAAATATGACCATCACAAAATGTTACGTTTAAAACTCCATTCTTCCTGATTTAAATGACCATGGACTGAATATATAAAGAAAGTCGCACATAAATGACCTTCAGTTTATGAAAACATTTTTGTAATATATTGTTGCGCACCAAAATTAAAACAACTTAATTAAGATGATTTTATATATGCATCTATTTATTTTTCAACCACCAGAACATTGTCAAAAAAAGCTTTAAAGATATTTTATTTTAAAAAAAATTAAAAAGAATTAAAATACTTAATTTGATATAAATATTTTAATAAAATACAAATGAATAATATTTTTCTTTATCATTACCATTCTTAAATTTTATTAAGGATATGCACTTATGGGGTTTGATGGACTAGAGCTCTGGTGCTCGGTGCCCCATTCTTCGGGTTCGAGTCCCGGCTCTGTCATGGATGTTTGTAATGGTTCGGAATCCACCTTAAACCTTAGGTCGCTATCTAATATGACTGACTGTTGGCCTTCGTAGACAGCCTTGATCCATCATGGGACTGTTGCGCCACTGATGATATGCATTTAAATTTTGGGATTAATTTTTAGAAAATTTTGTATTGTTCTTTGATTTTTGTTTTATAAAAATACTTATTATTAGTATTTAAAATAGGTTTAAAATAGGTTTAAGAGGTTATGACTTTTCTAGCTTTGTTAGAGAAGAGGTATTTTATTCATTTAACAACATACTAATTCTGTTTTGATACGAAGGGGTATTTTTTTTTTTTTTTTTTTTTTTTTTTTTTCAATATATGCAGTTGCAGTTATACAATTTATTTAATTTTGTAACTATTTAGCCCTTTTCCTTAACCACATTTAATAAATCAAAAAAGAAATTTCATATTATGTTGTACCCCTCATGGAAGGATGAAAAGTGGAGGCAGCTTAAGGCAGGTAGAAGTCTGACTTTTTGCTCAGTGTCGCTGAAAAAGGAGGGCAGTGCCTTCCGGAAGGACTTTTTAGGGGAACTACCCCGCATTTACGTATCACATGGGAGAAAACCCGGAAAACTAACCCAGCAGGTATTCGACTCACGAGGCAAGATATTGAACATCACAAATGCCATCGAGTGTCCTTGTTTTTTAAATAGAGTCTGCAACAAAGCCGCCAGTAGATTGAACCTCCGCCCCTAATGCTCACCAGCAGCGCACGTTGCCACTGAGCCACGAGTCAGGCAATTTCATATTATTCATCTATCAAATACATACATTATGTATGCACTTTAATTCTGCAAACACCGAGAGCTAATATGCTCATACTTTCTTTAGACTCGGGTGACTGCATTATAGATAAATTATTCTGATAATGGCTATTTTTATGTTTTACTGAAAGCCAAGCGACTGCACTGTCTCCATATTAGCTGTTTATCCGAATAAAGCCGATTTGGCTGCATTTTATCGTCTGATTCGAACCAAGATTTCTGCCTTAGTCACACAACGCTGACATGGAAAAGTTGCTTTTTGCATTTTCAGATCTTACGCAACGCTTAATTTCCATAAATCTCACCCAGACGCGACATAACATTCACCTTGCACGTTCACCTTCAAGTCTTGCACAATAGGATCACTTTTCTCTCTTATGTAAATGGATGAAAAGATTCATTTTTAAACGTGCTTCTCTCTTAACTTTTTTTGTTCTTCTTTCTACCATCCGTGTTTATTTATGTAGGTATTCTTTCTACAATGGAACAGTTTTTCAAGGGCGGGAGAGAGAGCATTGCACCATCTATACAGAATCCGAAATGTCCTATTAACGCGGAATTTTCGAACTTTTAACTTCTGAACTTCTCTTGGTAAAAGAAAATATTAAAAATTGAACGAATTTCCTTAACGAATTTCAGTTTATCATATTTTATTAATTATTTCACCAGCATAACTTAAATATATAATATTAGGTGATGATTAAATTCATTTTTATAAACATAACTGATTCCTAAACACTATTTTGAGAAAATGGAAGCAATAATTTATTTACATTCTAAAAACCTGGCAATTTAAAAAAGAGTGCAGAGCCCGTGATATGATATTGATAAATTGTTAATCTTAGCAAAAACCCACAATTAAAGTAAAGTGGCAAATTTGTGTTTGTTTTTAATAACCTATATTAATATTATATTGAATAAAGTAAATTAACGTTGTTCTAAATTAAGTATAATTATCCTATATTTATACACACATTTGTAATATTTGTCATCAACCCAGAATAAAAATAAACATATTACTTCAAGAATACAAATAGCAGCATATAGCATTCAAAATAGCTAAGGCGCATCAATTAACTAACTTATCTTAGATTAGTTTTAATAAATAGTACAATAGTAATAAATATCAAATAACAACAGAAAAAACTGTTCCCATTTTTAGACTTCAGACTACAGATCAGTGGCGAACAATTTCATTTTTAATTCCTAGTTTAGTCTAAACAATGATTCTCAATATATCTTCATCTGAAGGGAATCATAGATTGTCTATCCTCCACCATTTGAGAAAGAGATGACTATGGCAGTTGTGGTTGTCTGATCTGAAAAGTCATGATGTTAGACGGACTATAGATCATAAATATTTCTGAGAAGCTATAATGTTTAAGCTTTAATTTTGAACTATGCGTGGCGAAACATTGAGAATCCTCCAAATAAAATGATGAAAATAACTCCCATAATTAAGTAGCATAGCAACCGCGGAGGATAAGACAGCTTTAGTATGAGCACCATCAGTTATGTCTATCTCGGGGTGTCTCATCTAAACAAGTAACATAAAAAAAAAAAAATTTTTAAAGTCAATTCCTACTTTTTTTTTTTCACTATATTGCAGGAAGTCCTTTATAAATAATTTTCATTCATTTTTAAATTTATCTGGCGCCATCTATTGGTAGATATATGCCACATAAATCTAAAAAAAACTAAAATTAATGAATTAAATTTAATTATTGAATTAATGTTTGAAAAAACTGTATTAACATCCAGTGTCATCCACTACAAGTTTAAAAAATTTGTTTGAACTTGAGTGGATGAATAAAAAAGTATTTTATGAACGATTGAAAATTTAAACGAGATATATATAGGGAGAGTGGGAGCTAATAGAAGGAATTGAAAAATAGGTAACATGGTGATAAATCTTCCGATCATTATAAAGATCTTGCAGGCGGAGGAGTAAGCACATAGCTGGGAAGGAACTTCTTTGATAGCCTTGTATCATCTTAGCCCCTTTTCTCGTGTCTTTCTCGTCTTTGGAATTTTGGAGCCCGACTTCATTGGATCTTGAACATTCAAGGGACTTCTTGCATTTTCGGTTAACATACCTTCTCCGAGCGTGACATCATATCTTTTTTTTTTTCTTCCTATTTTTCTTAATGTATGTTTAACTCCATCCTCTCTTACTATTCCCAATCATTCTTCTGGCTTTTATTTTTTTCCGTTTTTAAATCATTAATGACTCTGCACGATTGGTGAACACTTTCATCTAGAGGCCTTCTTATTGGTCCCCATTGGTTTGTGAAGAGATAATTTTTCCCTTACCATAGCGCTGACCCTCTGACCTGATGTCATTTATCAGTGTTTTGTCTTCACCCCTCACTTTGGACAAAAGGGTGAAAGCCCAAAGGGTTACTTCTAGATCTCAATGTCACAACTGGTCGTTATTTCCATGTCACATAAACATCTTTTAATTGGACAGTATAATGAGTAATTGAGAGTATTTTAAATTATTGTCGCAAACATTATTATACTTACTTCCCCCTTACTGTCGCGTGTGGCCTGATGGCCAATTGGCTAGAGCTCTGACCTTTAGTACCAGAGGCTTCAGGTTCGAATCCTGGCGGCGGCAGGGATGTTTGTGAGTGGTTCTGAATCCCCGTTAAACTGTAGGTCCCGGTTGAATTAGCCCAAAGTGTGCAAAAAAAAAAATTACCGTAGAGCGACAAATCAAAATCTTACTGTTACAAACACACTCTCTCAATAACTTCGTAACTTTATCTTTGCAAAGCTGCAACTACCATGAAATAAACTTTAACCATCAATGTAGAGATGTAGCATAAAACACCCCCAATCGAGACGACGATAACTGAGACTTGATTCCCAAGAACACTCTTAATTTCTTCTAGTTTTTTCCGCCGAAAAGCATCCACTGACCAAATGTCCAGTACCAGACATCATTAACACTGTATTTATAGCTCCTGTCAATTTTACTAGTGGGGAACAAGTTTAAGAATACTTTGCTATAAACTATGGTTTTTAATGCTCTTTTAGCATTTTTAATGCTAAATGAAAAAAAAAAGACCTTTCTATACATAAACCAACCAATATCAAAGATTTCTTCCATATTACACATAAAAGTTTATACGATTCATAAAATAAAATTTATGTCGACACGACACAAGTCGGGCATACATCTCAATAGAATGTTTTTATGGTTGGTCCTAAAGCGTATTGTTTAAGGGAATGATTACTGTGTCTTTAAGTTTGATAGAGTATTTTTTATCTGCAAGTTACCCAGTCGTGTATTTTATAAGAATAATGAAATGTTGGATCCCACTACCACCCTATCGATTTTAGATCTTATCTTCATCAAGGGTGAATCTCCTTTGGACATTCGATGACAGCACATATGAAAACCAGTTGAACATGTAATAAGGGTAGTCAACCCTTTTATACTAGTTTCATTGTGTGTTGTTTAAAGAGGAGAGACAAAAAGAAAAGATAAGTATTCAAGAATATATACAGATTTGCGTGTGTGTGTGTGTGTGTTTGTGTGTGTGTGTGTGTGTGTGTGTGTGTATTATACTTTTCAAATGCATTAGCTGCAAAGTGTTTATTTATAAATAAGAAACTTTTTACATTATCTGTCATTGAAACGTTTTTAGTCCATGAAAAAAAGTGTAAAAGTCAAGAAATTCATAACAAAGAAATATAAAAGTATTACAGTCATTAGACATCTTATGAACATCCGATAAATCAGTTGTAATGAATTTATAAACTGCTCTTTAATTTATGTTAAAAATCCATTTTGAAGTATTCACTTTCTATTCGTAGAATTTTCAACTGTTTAAAAATATTGTTTTCAAATCTAAGCAAGGTAAAAATCCGTTCATTTTTCTAGTACGTATGCACCATATGCGAGCATATTGTGGTGAAAAATAACGATGAACAACAAAATAAAGTTATACATTTTTGCATATTTTCCATTAAAATCGTCGGAATTTTTTGATTTCTTTTCTTATCGAAATCAGAGGCACTAAATAAGCCAAAGTTGATGTGAGTAACCGATTATAATACAAAAAATATATATATGATATTAATATCATTAAGCAAGGTCTTAGGATATCGGGCAAAAACTATTTCATAATTTTGAATTTGCATTATTGTCACTAATGTTTTTTGTTACACGGAGCCACATTGTCTTAACAACACAATGGGGTCTTGGCCATTGTAATATGAAGAAGGCACCTTTTGAAGGAGACAAAATTTTGAATTTAAATTAATTGTTACTAATATATATTATTACACAAGATCGTCTTATTAAATTTAATGCATCGAAATCTTATATAATCTATGTAATCGAAATAAGCGTAATGTAATATATAATATGTCATCATCATAACTGGCTCGACAGACTGTTGTGGGCCTTGGCCTTCTTTAAAAGATGTTCCAGTTTTTGATCTTAATAACATTAAAATCAGATTCTAAACAGTCGACCCATCTCTTTTTCGGTATTCCCCTTGGTCGTTGTCCAAAAGAGGTTACATTGAAAACCCTCAAAGCAGCTCTATCACTTTCCATTCTCATGAGATGTCCGAATATATATAATATGTAATAGAATCTATGTAATCGAAAAAGTACTTTTATATTTTTCAATTTATATTAGTTATTACTAATAGAATCATTTCAATCACACCAGCAGCCTGAGTAATCTGGTGTTGGATAACATGTTGTATTTTTTATCTTAGGAAACTGAGTTTGCTAACCGACACAAATGGTGCTGAATTAAAAAGCTCCAGTAGATTGGAAATTCCTTCCTTTGGGACCGGGAAGAAGAATGCAAATTCCCCCCCCTATCCTATTCTTGGAAGTGGTGGCGAAATACTGACCAATGTTTGCAGGGCAACCTTGAAGCATCTTGATTAATGTTCACTTTGTTACACATCTTCCCTTCTAATGACATTGATCACAGCGCGCAGTTATCGTAAACAACACCAACAACATTACCTTCTCTATTCAAGAACATTTAGTGTTGATATGTTTTCAAAAATCAATCAAAGTAAAAAACAAGAAATAAAATTCTTAAAATATACTCATACTTAATAATCTTTTTTTTTTTTTTTTTCCATTACTCATATCAGAGTTCGAAAAAATAAAACATACTTCTTAGTTTGTTTCTTTCTTTTTTTTACCCATGAACTTACGGGTATTGTTGTTTGTTTTTTGTTATCCCAATTTGGTCGACAACAACATCAAGACCAAATCCAGGCTCTCGTGGAAAGAGAGAAGGATGGGTAGCTTCTGTTGCGATCCCTAGATAGAAAACCTGACTTCGCTCCGTATCGCTGAAGAAGCAGGCATTGCTATCGGGTGAACTTTTTTCGGGACGCCTACCCCGCATTTGGGTATCGTATTGGAGACAACCCGGGAAACTCCCACCAGATAGTCCGACGCTTGAGTTAAAGCTGAACATCATAAACACCATGGAAACTCCTCGTTTTTTGAAACAGCATCTACTACAAAGCCGCCAGCGGATTGAACCTCAGTCCCAATGCTCACCAGTGGCGACGTTGTCAAGAATCGGGCAGAATCTATCTTTCTGGTGAAAAATAACCTCATACCAAGTGACAAACGTTTAAAAACAAAAGCATAATTCAAAATTGCGTGTTTAATCTAAGAAACAACAATCAATATAAGAGTTTATGATTTCAAGATGAAGTTAGACCAGCCATATACTCGAAATGTCAACTAAAAATGAAGAAATTCAATATATGCACTGCCCCTCATTAGTACTCATTTCAAGGGGCAAACTCAGCAGGAACTCATGCGCCAGCAGAAGTCGTGCAGGAAGCCCTTGACAGATGAAAAACTTTCGTTTTTCTGTCTATGAGAACCAGTTTGGAACAAAGCAGAGAAAATGAATAAATAAATGAAAAAGGGATGGAGGGACTGAATCCGCAACAGGTATCTTCAAAACCTGTCTCACCTGTATGGGTTCAAGGTCGACAAATAAAATTTTTTTCTCTCTCTCTCTCTTTCAGTTAGTGAAAACGGATTGCTTATTGACGCCAAAGAAGGAAAAAAAAAAAAGGTCTCCAACCGAAACTGAATATATCTTTCTCAGTCCATTAGCAGGAAGTAATGACCGCGGTTATTCAATTGTGACAATAGCAGGATAAGTCACCTTTCCAGGAAAACAGGGATAAATAATCACCGATGTCTTTTTGTGGTCAATAAAATGATGTCCAGTAAGGAACTGGGTAGCGCAATCTTGAGGCATCGTATCAGACGGCATGCATTTTCATGTCTCTCAACACGTGGGGAAGTTTCATAAAGAAGGATTTATCGCAAATGGACATTATGAATTTCATTTAATATTATCATCCTTTTTCCTGTGAAGATTCGGTATAAGTTATTACATGTCATATAAACCTTCTTCATCTGTAAATCACATACTTCTTAAAATATGATAAATGAACTAAGAAATTCTTAAGGAATATTTTTCGATAAAATTATTCTGGAATTTTAATAAATTTTATTAAATCAAATATTTTTAACTTGATATTATTAATCTTAAATTAATATATTTAATATGAAATGGTGTATGCGTGTTACTAACAGTCAAATAATTTGAAGAATACATGCAAATTAAAAATATGTAGCGAAATTGACTGATTTAGTAATGAACTATTTCTCATAAATTTCCTGTTATTGCTTAAATAAATGTCTCTTTTTTTGTTAATAAATCATTGATACGATAATTTAAAATTAAAAATTATTATCGACAACAATATCAAGACCAAATCCAGGCAACCATTAATTATTACTCGGCAAATTGTAAAGGAAAAATAATTTTGAATCACTATTTATAATGGAAAATTGGAAACAAACAAAAAAATATATTTAAAAAAAACACAAACACAAAAATTGTTGTCGTCACGCCACCAAATGACATCTCATGTTAACAATAACAACAACAAAAAATTTTAGTAATTAACAAATAACTAATACTATTCTAAAAATACTAATACTAAATATAATAAAAAATAAAGGAAAATAAATAATATACTATAAATAATTCAAACTAATACTATTCAAAAATATATATGTATATACATTCAATGTTATAGTTTTTAAATTTTAAGAAATACAAACAAAGATTTTTACAAATAAAAATAATTATGCATCTATACATATATAGAGATATCCTTCTCTAAACATTTTATTTCATAAAATAGTAATAGAATATTACTAAATGTTCTAATTTGATTTCGTTCACAAAGATTTGAAAAAAGAATTTACAAAAGGATTATCCATGTTTCAAATCTTAACGCATATAGGTTAACCTGAAAAAAATTATAAAAGTTTAAATAGTTTATGGCGTGTATTGCAGTCACTGCTTTCAGAAATGAGAAGATTTAATGCCGTTATTAACAGTATGCGTGAACGTCTTATATTGACTGCCAACCGAACGGGAGAGTTTTTCATACAACATACAAATATATTTTTTTAGTACGTCGTTTTTTAATGGGTCTTATTGAGCATTTCCCGTGAGCAGTCCAATACAAACTAGTCGTGAAGAAGACATGTCGTGTAGGTTGCACCGACAAACGCTGTTACTCATTTAGCACTACCCAGGGGGCACGTGTAGCGAAGATATGTTACGGACGCGAGTAACATAACCCCATAACGCTCTACGATCATATTAGATCGGAACCTACAGTTTAAAGTGGATTCCGAACCACCATATCATGGTAAACATTTATGACACCGCCGGGTCTTGAACCTGAAATCTGTGGCACTGATTTCCAAAGAACTAGTCAGTCGGCCATCAGGTCCCCGACATACATTTATGAATAATATGTAAAAAGGATCAATATGACTTATGTGAATAAAATCGTAATTCACAAAACAAAGACAGTAAGTGAATAATCTATTGAATAAAATTCCATCAAGTACTCAATTGTCTCTTTAATGTAAAAGTATCTGAAAAAGCCTTGACCCTTTCTCTTTACCAGAACAGTTTTGATCGATCCATCGATTTTTTTTTTTTATGTCTTAATGATTGATCGATGTGACTTTGGATTACTGGACGTTGAGCTCCTAAAACTAAACTGCCTAAGTAGATGTGGTGTTTTTATTAATCTCATAAAATATAAAGTCATTTCTTTTCTTCCTTGGTTCGAACAAGATTATCATCCAGGCGCGTCAGTCATTATCTTTTGACTATCGTGTCCATGACCTGATCTAACACGCTCGTGGACTTAACTTAGTTGAAACGGCGTTATCAAGAGTCATCTAGGAATAACATTATCTTAGTTATTGCAGGTCAATGTCTTGCTAGTTACGAAATCAAATCCTTTTATTAGCCTGTAAAATGTTTAACAAAAAAAAAAAAATTAAATCATGCTAGTTTCCTATTAAAGGTCCTTTGTTATGCTGTCACAGATTTAAACATATTAATTTCGCATTATTGTGGTTTTTATGTAATGATCAGTCGCATTTGTTTTAATTGTTCTATCCTTGACTTTCAGGACGTTGGCTATGGATGCATTACATTGGGTTGTCAATAAAATTATTTCGGCTGTCTCTGTGCTTTTAAATGGTCAAAAACAATCCAATAATTGTAGCATATGAGTTGCCATCTATGTGCATAACAGGAGAGTTTACAATACACTAATACAATGGCAGGTATTGACAATGGCACAAATTGTACGTACACGATTACGATTATTCTTTGATCGAAGGGAAGTTATTGTTTTGTTATACATTTTCTAAACCCTACAAATGCCGTCCAAACGAAGTAAATCTGATTCTCCAGACTTGATGGCCAAATGACTAGATATCTGACTTTTACATCATCGGCTTCAGGTTCGAATCTGATGGTGATACGGATATTCCTTCCTGGGAGACGCTCAATCTGGTGAGCTACACATAGCGAAACTATATTAACTATGTTGTCTATCGGGGGGGGGGATACACCCCTCCGGACTTGATCCTGTGGTGGCCTCTTCACGTACAAGGACGTGTAATAATAATATAATAGACAAAAATTCTTCATAACAAGGACGTGTCATGGACAGGGCCCAGCATCTATGCTCTTTTTTTCGGTACGTTTCCGAGGTCGGAGCGTAGCTGGACTGTTGTTTACACCTCTCGGGTTGGCTATTGTGTAGAATGCACTACGCGTATGGAGCACGAGCCTTTCCGGAGAGTTGGTGTTAGTGTGGTGGTATGGATATTTTTAATGGTTAAATCAAACCAAATGAATTGATTAGCAAAAGTAAAGAATCAAGAAAAACATTTGTGCAGGTTATAAAAAAGTTTTTTTAAGGCTGACGTCTCAAATAGATACATAAATAATAAGATTATTTAAAATTTTTAATTATAATTTAAATTCGAAAATGTATTAACAAAATAAATTCAATTTGAAATTAATTAAAATAAAATGAATGTTAGGAACTATTTATCTAATTAGTAGCTAATTATAGAGGCGGATTGATTAGATTTTTATAATTTTAAATTGCCTTTTAAGTACTTTTACTATTAATTGATTTTTCCTATTATTATTTTTTTATAATAAATCGACATTCTTAAATTGTATTAATTATAATTTTCAGAAACGTTTTGCTAAATTTTAATGTTTGTGTTGATGTTTCCTTACTCTTTTTCTTAACATTGTGTATGTCGGTAGAAAAAAAAAAAAAAAAATAATAAATAAATAAAAAAATAAAAAATGATACCACAAACAATTTTATAAAGTTAATTTTTTTTTTTAATAAAAACACATGCATTTTGTAATATTCAATTTAACGCTAACATCCAAATGTACAACATAAGGAAATTAAATATCTATATTGTATTAAGTAACTTCATAATTTATAGTTCTAATAAATATATTCAGCTATTTTAATCTTTCAGAAATCTGTTTTTACTGTCTTTACAAGAAATTACTTATCTTAATAAGTGCTAAATAATAACTGAATTAATTAATAATTATTATTTCATTTCTAAAATAAATAAAAGTTATTAAATTATTACAAAATTTGTATTAAACAATATTTTCCTGTATTTTAAATTATCATTTATTTACTGTGAATTTTAATTTTTATTTTCGCTTTTTGTGTTTAATGTTTTTATTAATTTTGATAAAAAAAATTATAGAATTCCTTTTAGTATTATTAGCATAAATATTTAGAAAATTTCAGTTAATAAAAGGAATAAAGGTAAAAAAAAAAAAACATTTTAAAACAGAATAAAACTCACCTTGAATGCCATAGTATTAAGCGGTATTCCATACAATTTGAAAGTTCCCTGATTATTTTTCCATTATTAATAACAGCAATAATATGTTCTTTATTCTTTTTCCTTTTAAAAATAATGATTCACAATTTTCAGAACATAATAATCAATTACTTGAAAATGAGAAAAATTTTCAAACAGTAAAATAGATTCAGATTTTTTTTTTCTCTTTTTTTGCTTCAAAATCATTCTTGAATTTCATAGAATAAAAAAAAAAAAAAAACTTTTTGTCCTTATTATTTTTATTAACATATCGCAGACGATATTTTTATTGCATTGTTTCAATTTGAAAATTATAATATCAAATTAAAACTGAAAAACAAAATTGAAAATCGTTGAAAAATAAAATCGTTTTATCAAAATATTCTTATTATTTTGAAATAAAATAGATATTCAGTTAAATATAATATCGTTAATAATCGATGATAATAATAATCGATATCCAATTTATTATAATATATAATAAGCTATTTTACATTACAAGGGAATAAGAATATTTTAAGCAATGTGTATATGATTTAACAATATAATAATAATCACATTAGCTCTTACTATTATAAGTAATAAGTATCTTCAGAAAAATTTATAAATTATAATTGATTTAAAAAGAATTCAATTTTAAAGTTTATGGAATGGCAGCAGGCATTCAAAGTTTTCTCGAATTTTATGAATCCTAATTTTTTTCCCAAATATTTTTAGATATGCAAATATTTTTCTTTTCAATAAAAAACATTAATGCTTCACAATTTTGTATACTATATATTTATTTTTTATTTATTTATTTTTAAAATATATTATATATTAACAGTTTTTTTTTTTTTTTTTTTTTTTTCAGTTTTTTCAGTGTTTAGAGTAAAAATTGTCTTGTTGCAAAATGTTTTTAAACTGGATTGCTGTCATGTTTTTAAAAAGCACAAAATATAATTTATTTTATTAGGAAAAATATGTATTTAGAAGAACAAATGTTTGTAAATTTCTTTTGACTTAAATAAATAAATGATCAAGGAATTACGAATGAACAATCTTTTTTCTTTCTAATGCAGCTGGCAAACAATTCAGACAGCTGGGTCTTGGATGCCTTAAGGCAAAGCGCTGCAGACGTACTCACTTTGCATAGACCCAGGGGCGCGTGTATTAGTTGAAGATAAGCCACGGAGTAACAATGCCCCCCAACGCTCTTCATTTTTTAGACCGGGACCTACAGTTTGAAGTGGATTCCGAACCAAAAACATCCATGGCACCGCCGGGATCCTTTGAACCAGAAACCTGTGGTACCGAGCGCCAGAGCGCTAGCCACTCGGTATTCAGGCCCCCGAATGAATTTTTTTAATTTAAATTGATCATTTGTTATTAATACATTTTTACCACTTCAATAGCTGGGTTTTATTTTTCTGGAATAACCTTAGTTTGAAAATTACAAGCGAACTCTTTTTTAAATTAAATCCGTTATAAAATCTATTAATTGGATTCTAAAAGGCATATTTTTAATTCAACATCATGTATTTTAAATTTTTTTTAGTTGTTTGTCCAAAGTTTTTACTGGGGAAAAAAATTGAAATGTAAGCAATTTCCAATATCTGTATAATGCGTGCATACGTATGAAGAAAATTTTAAAGAAACTGGATGTTAATTTAATGTTCGATTTTCTTTCTTATTCTACACCACTCCTAGACAGTTAGATTTTTTCATACATTGTTATAAGCTTCAAAAAAATTATTTAAAAAAATAATTTTAATTCGTAAAATATTTACAACATAATAAATACGTCAAATTATTTACACGGAATGAAATTAAAATTATACAAAAGAATTTACTGATACCCAAAATAATGAAAGAAATTTTATTAAAAATAATAACTTTTTTTTCCTTTCACGATAGGGGAAAGTGAACAAACGATTGTTTTAAGAAAATAGATAAAGCTGCAATTCGGAAAAGCCTTTTTGAATAACGATGTCTGTAACAATCATACGATGTCTGGCGATCATACGATTCTAAATGGCCCAATTATTAACAATTGAAAAAGCAGTTTTGATAAAATCAATGAAAAGAGGAATTTCTTTAAAAAATGGTTGATGTAAGTAAAGAACGGAATAATATGAAGAAACAATAAAAAGCAAATTTTAATTTTTGTAAATTATTAATATATTTAAAATAATATATAATTCAAAAGAAATTTTAAAAACTTTTAAAATTTCAATGAAATAAAATCAATGAAAGAGGAATTAAATAAAAATGGTAAAACGGTCGACAGACAAACGGTTAGATAAAAACAAAACAATAGTTATATGAAGCAATAAAGCAATTTTAAATTTTTGTAAATTTTTATCATATGTAACGTAATATATTATTCAAAATAAATTTTAAAAACTTTTAAATAAAACTTATTGAAATTATTTATATTTACTTAAAAATAAACAAAAAGCATTAAAACCATTATTGTCAAAATTATATTCTATACGACAATTATATTCTTCCTCCTTGCTGTTTTTATATGTAAATAATTTTCAAGAAATTAGATATAATTTAAATAATTTTCAATGAGCATCATTCTGATCTTTCAAAATTAATCTTTCACTTAATTTTATTCAATCTGCTTTTTCAATTGCTTGTAATTGAACCTATTACAATCGTACGATTGATAGACATCAATGAAATACAAATTTAAAAAAATTAATATAAAATATCGCCTGACTGACTCAGTTATCAAAATAGTGAAAGGAAAAGGAAAATTTTTAATAACTTTAAAACACTAGTTCGATAAACGGAAAGAAACGATTTGGCCTTGAAAAAGAACATGCGATAATAATTCATGATAATATTATTTTGTTTGATTCTGTTGCCATTTTTAACTGATTAAATGAGAGATAAGGAAAAAAAAAACGATTTCTCTTTCAACGAACTTTTTAATTTTTTTATTTTTTTTTCATTTTACAAAGATTCGATAATATTTAAATAATTTTACAAACCAGTTCTTAGAATGGAATTCATATTTATGGAAAAGATTTTAATACTTTGATTTCCTTTTTTAAATATAAATATTTGAAATTTATATCATGAAAATAAAGTTTTTAAATGCTTGAGGTTAAAAGTTCTTATATAAAATGAATTCTTTATTTTTTTTAAAAGTTTAATTTTTGAATACAAAATTTAAACCTTTTTTTTTTTTCAAAATTATAATATTATTGTCAAAGGTCAGACTTATTCGACTCTCAGTGGTAGCGGCGCACGCTGGTGGGCAAGGTGATCAGAATTTAAGAGGTTTGTTACAATGCATGTAAAAGGGTCTCGCATCGACAGTCACGCTTTTGATGGAAGTTTTCCAGGGTTTCTCCTATACGACACTCAAATAGGAACAGTTACTCTTACTGTATAGTAAAGATATTTCTGTACAATAAAATCTCTCATCTCCCGAAATGGCAAAATCTCTTATCTCTCGACAACAAAGACCCGTCGCAAATCGGTGGGCTGTTCTGACATACATAAGTGGAACATGAGGCCCACCGACGTTTAACAACAACAACAAAGACCACATATATGCACATAGGCACAAAGACCACATATATAGCAAGTCCATGACATGAACCCATGGTCATTAAAAAAGGTAAAACATGCAGCTCCTTTTTGCCCTTGACCTTGCGCACTAAGACATGGGGCAACCAAAAGGCAGAAGTCTGATTTTACCCCACCCTTTTATCGCTTTCACTGGGTGCCCATTTTAGTCGCCTTTTATGACATGCATGGGCTAGAGTGGGGCTATTCTAATACGGACTCACATGGGGAATATATATATATATATATAATATATATAGAGAGAAAGTGAAGATAGACAATATAAATATATGAGTATATATATATATATATATTAGTATATATATATGACTATGTATGACTATGTATGTAAATTGAGCTGTCCTCAGAGTGATCATGAGAGGCCAATTAAATACTAATTTTAATTTATATAATAACCAAATGAAGTTATTAAAAAGTTTAAATTAAAAATAGAAATTAATAGAAGATATTATTCAATGAATATTTTCTTTTATCATTTTTCTACTACTGCATTATGACTTTGACAAAAAGGAAAAGTTATTCGTTGTCCTACAAACAAATAGGGAAAAATATTTTAATTTTATATAATGCGGCAACAAAATCAAAATCTAGAAAGTGGCTCAAAGTTGAAACAGTTATAAGAATTCAGATTTTTAATATTATTATGTTTAATGTTAAAAAATTTTTTTTTTTAATTAAGATACCCACAAAAACATCCAAAACCGTTAAAAAAGTTATTGTTTTTTTTTTTTTTTTTTTGTTTTTTTTTTGTTCCTTAATTTATTATTGTCAAAAGTTCTCATTTATCAAACTAAAATAATAGAACAAACGTTTATTTTATTTTTTTTTTTAACTCATTTATGTTTTTTCTCAATTAGTATAAATCCATTTTCTATAACAAAAACCAAAGTGTCTGGATAAAGTTTTAGAATTTGTAGAAAAATTGTTCTACGATATAATGTTTGTAAAACACCTGTCTCGGATAAGCTTTGCACATTTTCAATTGAAAGACGTATGGTGGCATTTCATTTATCTGTGTAATTCATTGCCAATTTTCTTTTTGGTGATACATATTACTCAAGATAAGGTGGCAACAAAGACGATATGCGGGTTCAGCGACTTACTAAAAAGGTCAGGTCAAAGAGGCAACTATCTGGGAAATGTGTTTCTAAGAAAAATAAAAAAAGGAGGGGAAGAAATAAATTGCCGTAAAAATATAAATTACTGTAGAAGAAATTATTTAGAAAAAAGCTTTTAGACTTATCCTAACCTGTCAAAATACATGGTTTAATTTGTTTTACAACATTATATTTATGTGTAGCTGTATTTTTATATTATGTTACACAAAATCAAAATATAGAAACTAACTCAATCCTACGTTTACGAAAGTTGTCTTAATTTTTTATTGACTTAAAAACATGGTGAATTATTATTTTTAATATAAAATTTATTTCTGTTTTCTCTGTTAGAGGGAAAAGAGGCCGTTGACTTCTAGCAAAAAAAAAAAAAGGCTTCCATTTTACAGCTAAATAACCAGAAGTTGGTCTATCATTCCATTAAGACGATAACTAAAATACTCTTAGGTGCTCCTTCTTTGAGGATGATGCCGCTAGAAACGGTCACAAGCCCTGGTATGATGATATTGGGGGTCTGAATGGCCGAGTGTCTAGAGCTCTGGTGCTCGGTGATACAGGTTTCGGGTTTGAGTCCCGACGGTGCTATGGATGTTTGTAGTGGTTCGAAATCCACTTTAAGCAGTAGGTCTCGTTTTCATATGACTGTAGAGGGTCATAGAGACCAGTCAGACTTCTCCCCAAATCATTCCCAAAGTGTATAGGGGCAACTCAGCTCTAGGCACTGATGTGGTGTGGTGTAGTAGCAGTAGTAGTGGTGCGATGATATTCATGATATCCCTGAATAGCCTAGAGAAAACTCGGTGGCATTGCTACGACTTTTCTGTGGTCACGATTGTCTCCGCAAACACCTTCACAGAATTAAACTGGCTCCTGACCCTCTCTGTCTCCTGTGTGATAACCAGGAAGATATGGATGTGTCTCACCTTACGTTCTGTTCTGCACTGCCTGCTGTTTCTTCATGGAAACGTAATTGGATTGCCAAAATTAAGTTCATGGATTAACAGATGTCATTTGTTTCTATGCATTTTTTTTTTATATCTGTTGTCTTATAAACTTGCCATTGGAGACAAAAAAAAAAAAAAATAATCCAGTTCCAAAATCATTATTTTAAACACATATTCAGAAATAAACTTTTATAAGTTCGTGGAATCATTATGTATTTTTTTTTATAAATCAATATAAATTAAAAACTATGTCTAAAAAGACGCTAAAATCTCATAACTGCCATCGCCTTACCTGACGGTTCAATTACAATAACCAAACTTTTTAACTTTTCACTTGATATGGGGTGGATATTTATGCTCCTTCTATTCCAACTAGAATAGCCTATAGATCAGCTTCTACTATTATTGATCTTCTTCTTCATTGGTGTAACAACCCCATAGTGGGTCAAGACCGTCTGCCTACTATCAGATTTCGAGACAGGATATGTCTTCTTTTTTTAAGGTTTAGGGTTGTCAGCCCTACCCCTACAGTCATATCAGACCGGGACCTATGGTTTAAAATGAATTTCAAATCACTACAAACAACCATGGCACCGCCAGGACTCGAACCCTAACTTGTGGTACCAAGCGCCAGTCACTCGGCAATCAGGCCCCATTATTAATTTACTCTACTATTAATCTCACTGTGTTAAAATATGTTTAAGTTCCTTTTTTCCATTTCCAAAATTATCTTTTCATCTTAATCCAGCCATTACTAACTTCTCTGTTAAATATTATCCACTGGAATTTATTAGAAATATTGCTATTAACTTCTGCAATGACTTAAATGACTCGCCTTATGAAAGGTTTGAACTTGACTCTCTTTTAATGATAAATGCTGAAATTAAAGAAATAACCGAGATAACTCATACTGCTTATAACAAAGATAAAATAAAGATATACGCTTTATGCTTTCTATTATGTAAAAACTATTTGCTGAACACAGCAGTGCACATATGTTAAGTGTGGTAACTCTCCACGATCGTCTTTCAAAAGCCATTACAATGGAATGCAAACAAAGTTGTGCAGGAAAATGTCTATCGTTACGCAAAACTGTTGCACTGATAAGTTACAGATCTTTGATACAGCTGATAGTTCTATCTGGAAGGCTATTGGACAGCTGAAAAACAAACCATAAAGCTATAAATCTTAAAAAATTCTAACTATTTGGCAACTACTGATGATGAGAAATTTCAATTTCTCACGAATAGCCTTCAGGATCAGTTCCAAATTAACAATCTTGCAAATCGTCTCACAGAAAATACAGTTAAATCTATTATCTATACAGTTCGAACTATTCCTAATCAAAATAAGGTCAGACACGCCAGGATCTTCAATATTTATTAGTATATATATTTTTTTCTATTGCAGCTGGCAAACACTTAGACAGCTTGGTCTTGGATGCCTTAAGGCAAACGCTGCACAGACATAAAAAATTGTCACTCTGCATTACCCAGGGGCGAGTGCAACTTGAAGATAAGCCACGGACGCGGAGCAACAATGCCCCTAACGCTCTACGATCCTATTAGACCGGGACCTACGGTTTAAAGTGGATTCCGAACCACTACAAACATCCATGGCACCGCGTTGAATCGAACCCGATACCTGTGGTACCGAGCGCCAGAGCGCTAGCCACATGGCCATTCAGGCCCCATGTTCATTACCATATTTCTAATACTAAATTTAAAAAGCTCCTGGCGTGGATAACATTACTAACAAAATGCTTGAAAATTTAACCTGTAATCTAACGAATTCCTAGACTAATTGGTGCTATTTTTACAATTTCTTACTTTCCTTAATCATAGACAACCGCAATTATTTTTCCTATTCATGGACCTGGTAAAGATCTACTAACCCCTCTAATTATAGATTAATTTCTCTTTTTCTTAAGTTAATTGAATTCATTATTTTTTAAAAAATTAAAGCACATTATAAAGTATGATGGTCTCCAAATAGAAAAACACACAAACAATCTCGGTGGACTTTAAACAAGTAATATAAAAAAAAAAAAAAATTTTAAGCCAATTCCTACTTTTTTTGTACTGTATTGCAGAAAAGTCCTTTACAAATAAAATTGAAATTTTGCTTTTACATCTGGCGCCATCTATTATTAGATACTACTTTACATAGGCGCCATCTATTATTAGCAACTTAAATGTAAAAAAAAAAAAAAAACTAAAATTAATTAATTAAATTTAATTAATGACTTAATATTAGAAAAAACTGTGTTAACATCCAGTGTCATCCACTACAAGTTCAAAAAAAATGTATTTGAACTTGAGCGGATGAATAACAAGTATTTTATTAACAATTGAAAATTTGAACAAGATATATATATATAGGAGAGTGTGAGCTAATACAAGGAACTGAAAAACACAAGTCTTTTATTCGAAAACCAAAAACACGCTCGTTCTTTTATATATATTTCTGGTTAAAACAAGCTTATGCCCACACACGAGGAAGTCATAATTCTTCTCGCGCTAGTTATACATTTTTTCATCTTTTATCACCATCACCATTTATTTTCATGTGGCAACACACATCTTCACAAACACTCCATCACGATTCTTCATCAATTTGCTTTTACCACTAACCTCTACGCTACACATCAGATACGCCGACTAACAGAACTGGTCTCTGAAAGTGTTATCAAAACATCAATTGCTGCAGTCCTCTTCCTCAATATTGCTAAGGCTTTTTGATAGGAACTGAATTGAGGTCTTATTTAAAACTTTATGCTTTATCATTTTTCAATTTACTTAATTCACCTCATTCACTCTTTACATCACTATGAGATATTTTATGGTACCTGTAAACAAATACCTCTCAATTATTAGACGCCAAGACTTTCTCATTTGACCAATTTTATTAAACATTTTTATTAATAATGTTCCAATAGTAAACTTTGTCACTATCAGCTTGTATGTTGACGACATTGGTATTGCAGCACAATCACCTAACATTGACTCTTTCACAAAAACACTTCAGCAAATCTATTCACACTCTGAAGTTTGCTTAACAGATGGAAAATTAAAATTAATTTTGATAAAATTGAAGTCGTCCTGTTCACTAGAAAATATGTTCCTCACCTCAACTTTTTTTAATCACCCTATTAACTGACTAAAGAAGCTAAATATCTTGATGTTATTTTTAAATAAAAGACTAACTTATAGTTCTCCCATCAGTAGCATTAAAAGTAAATTTAACATCTGACTTTCGCATAGCTATTTACGATAAAAAATTCTTCATTCTAGATAATAAACTTTTTTATCCTACACCTCGTCTGTGGCTGTTCAGCCATACGACACCGAGCCTCCCAGTAGTGTGGTGTAGTGTCATCATGTATTTACATCAATAAGTTCAGTGCATTTCCGCAGGTGATCGCTTCCATATTGGCGATCCGACATATTGGGCAGATACCACCCGAAGCCAAACCAATACGGTGGAGGTATGCCTGCAGGTAATCTGGCAACTGGCGTACCGATTACGGAGTACCAACAGGGGAAAATACCCCTTAAACCTCCTCAGCTTAATTTATAGATAAGTTTAAAATTATAGTTGGCTGCTTAATTAATGTTAGTAAAAATACAAGATAAAGTTTCAAAAAAATTCAGTTAATGTGATACTAAAAAAAAAAAAGATTAAAAAATACTAATAATAAAAAGTAAAATGCAAAATAAAAGAATTTAAAGTTAAGTTTAAATTCAGTACAATTAGGCACCAGTTGTCGAAGTCACAACTATTGTAAAAAGTAAACAGAGTAACTCATTGTGATGTAAACAGATGAACAGAAAAGGTTATGCTGAACGGTGGAAGTGATGATGAAAGATAAGAAAAGTTAATAATTATCTCCTCCAAAACCCTCCAGAAAAAGGCCTACCCTCCAAAAAAGGCCAAAAGCAGAACCGATTTTTAGTTATTTTTCGTTTTTATATTTTATATTTTTATTTTTATGATTTTATTCCATCCTTTTATTCTCCTAACAAAAAAAAAAAGGGATAAAAAACGTACAATAAAAAACCTAACTATTCACAAGTCGTTATGATAGGATTATGGTGCACATTATAGCAAAATATAAAAATAGTGAATTGAGCCTAGTGTCAGATTCGAACCCTCAACCTTTCGGTCGGAAGTCCGTCACTTTAATTCGACACTTCCCTCGTCACTTTAATTCGTCTTGTTTAATAATAAGCCGCAATCTTTTAAAGCCAAACGACTCCTCAGATACACAGTGAGTTAACTGGTCTCTGTGGACGATTAAACCCACTCCGTAACCTGAACTCACTTGCGCTTGTTCAGAATAACAGCCATGATGCCTCTTAACTTTAGAAAAACATTCATAGGAGACGTCGTAGACTGCCCTTGGTCTTTCCTATGAGCTCATGCAGGTAGTCATGGCCGGTTGTAAGACAGAAGCGTGCGGCAGCTTCAGCACATTTCAGGTGAATAGGAATGAGGCCCCCCTGTGGCAAGGCGTTTCCACTTTTGTTGTCGCTCAAGTCCTTGAGGCCTTTGCTGGTGAAGTTGTCGGTGGCTGCAGTGATATGGTTGCAAGCAGTCTTGAAGTTCAGATAATAAACTAATTCTTTACATTTACTATATGCGTCCTATTATAACTTATGCAAGTCCAGTTTGTAGCTCTGCTGCTAAATGTCATATCAATAGTATTCAAATTTTAGCAAATAAAGTTGTAAGAATGATTACTGATTCACCTTAATTTTTCAGAAATGGCGACATCAGGTTTGCAATTGACCTCCCTATCATCAAACATTTTATTCTTAAAATTGCTAAGGATTTTTACAACAACCTTCCACACATTAATAATAATTTTAAAATCCAAAATTAGCGTCATTATGATCACTTTCTCCATATTAGAGAGTTTTTGCATAGCGTATTTTTATAATACGGTATTTTTTTTTCCCTAGCGCGCATGCTCATAGGAAACATTATTACAGATACGCATGTGCAATTTCCTATGAACATGCGCGCTAGGGAGAAAAATATCGGACTATAAAATACGGTAACTCGAAATGGCCGCGTGTTATGCTTTATTATGTAGAGCGTTGGTTAAAGTACTGTCCTTCCGACCCCACGGGTTGAGAGTGAGGCTTCTGACCCAGCTCTAATTTTCCAGTCGTCATTTTTTCCATGCAGCAGGCACTCACTTTCTTTTGACATTCACATTTTAAATTTTTTTATAATTAATTACAAAAAGTTATCTTTTTTTTTACTCTTTAATTTGAATTCTACACATAAACTTATTTTAAATATTGTTTGTTTACTTTATTTGAGATGCACCATTTGAACTCTACCTCATTTCTCTCATATGTCCTGCTACTCCACCATTATATTTTTATCTCCATTCATGCTTATTACTTTATTTAAGAGTTTAAGGCCCTGATGAACTAATGTAGTTTGTAGAAAGGAAAGACAATGAATTAAAAGTGCATGTTTACACATGATAAATTGAAATTTGTTTGTAGATTTTTTTATTTCCATTATTGATGTGAATAAAAAAAAAAAATTGAAAAAGTAAAAAATTATTAGTAATGATTACTTTATACTTTTTTATTATAATTATTGCAGTAATTTTATACTTTCGTACAAATTTTTTTCGGTTTAACTTCACAAAACACGATTTTTCAGCTATTTTGTTTTATTTTAATGAAGAAAGTGAGTAAATTGGTCTACTTTAAAAAAAAAAAAAAATTCAAATTTTTCTATTAATTTTTCTTAATATAGATGGCAGCACCAATTAAGTGTCAGTTTTATAAACCTTAATGCCTTTGGTGCGAAGATGATAATATAATAAAATAATCTTTACATAATGCGGAGATATAATAATTCAATGTTTGAAAGGTAAATAATAAGAATTTAATGTAGTGCAAACAGTGGCGTAACTATACCATCTGAGACTCATGGCAATTTTTTTTTTTTTTTTACGTTGACCTCTCAATGCAAAAGTATTATCATTGTTTTTTCTTTTTAATAAAGTACTACCTGAAAATTCCTTTAGGTTTTCAATGTCCATTTTCGATCACAAATCGCTTCATTTGATTATTTAATACTTTAAAATGACCCTTATCAGTAATGTAGGACGAAGATGTAGTTTTTCCAAATCAATTTCAGTCATTCGCTTTGGTTTTGAATATGTGTATCGCTAGTACAGGGCTGAGGTGGCTCTGCATCAGTGATTTCGGCGATTGCAGTACTATCACTTCCGGTTTAGCTAATTTCTTCATTTCCACCGCACTGTTCATTTGTTTCTTCATCACTCTTAAAGTATTGACTTATTTTAGTTAACCTCTTATTTTTTTTTCCTTCACACTCCATCTTCCTTTTTCCTTTTTTTCTCACCCACTAAGACATTTTCCATTGCTAGGCATATCAAATTTACACAATCTACTAATTAACTTATTAGCTGCCCACCTAATGTTGAAACAAAAAGTAAGATAATAGGGACGCATAGAGAATCCGCGAAAAAGGAACTTCTCTCTGACTTGTCAGTGAGAATTCCCATTTTTAATTTTGTAAGCACCTATTCACGAACCAGAAATAGGAGAAGTCCCTAGCATCGAGATTTCCCGAGCATAACTATTTTTATTACTACTACTACCAGGTGCGATATATTTTTCATACAAATAAATACGTTCAAAATTTTGATACACATTTTTTAAGTTATCACTTTAGTAACTTACATTTATTAAATACAGAATTAATAAATTATATTTTAATCTGTAATAATAAATGTCAGGCCCCTCTTTTGTTACACCGTTGTGTAAAATAACTTTTCAGTCTTGTAGCAAAGAAAAATTAAAAACTGACTTTTTTTTTTTACCCTACATTTTTTTTTTTTTTATTTTTAAAAATGCCGTCAAATGTTTATGTCATAATTAAACAAAAATTTCTATTCATTTTGCCAAAATATCTTTGTTGTTTTCTTATCACACTTGGTTTGCGGTAACATCTATACTAAGTCCATGAACGCGTGTGATATGAAAGGAGGGGAGGAAGGCGGCATATACTCCTACTAAATGAAAGTAGGAAAGTAGTGATTTCCGGGAGGACTTTTAGGAGGAGAACTACCCGAATTTTCGTAAGGTATGGGAGAAAGCCAAGAAAACTCCCCCAGGTAGTCCGATTAACGAGGCAAGATGCTGAAGATCACAACCGCCATGTTGCCACAGCCTCCTTGTTGTTCGAAATAGTGTCTACAACAAAGCCGTCAGCGAATTGAACCTCAGTCCTAATGCTCCCCAGTGGCACACGTTGCCACTGTACTACGAGTGGAGCAAAAATATTTTTAATAATTATTATTATTTAGCTAATAATTAACGAATATATAGGATAAAAAAAATTTCATATTAAAACATTGAACGAGTAATAGATGTAGGAAGATCTCAGTAATATTTTCATTTATTATTGAATTTATTGTTCTTATAGTAGAAAAATTTATTATAATTAACATTTCAACTATGAATAATTTCTAAAATCTCAAATTAATTTATAGCTTTTTAATTTAATTTTACAATTCAACACGTTATTCAACATTTTAAGTGAAGTGAAGTAATTTGGCGGCTCATTTGTTTACATTATGATTTGTTTATCTTAAACTATATTTTATGGTATTTGAAACTTTTAGTTTAATTACATGATGAAAATTATAACTTGGAATGTAAATGGTATACGGACGTTAAAAAGCGTGGATTGTGTATTGAATGAATTATCAGCTGATATTGCATGTTTCCAAGAAACTAAAGTGTCACGTATGTTTAACATTTTATAATTTTTATATTCAATTTTGCGTTGTTTTCTTTAATAAACAACTGCTGTGAATTTAAATTTGGTTGAATTAAATTGCTTCTGTGAATTTAAACTAATTATTTATTGCTTGAAATTTAGCAATTTTATTCAGAACTTTATTCCATAAATTAATTAAAAAGATTACATCTTTCACTTTTTCGAAACTATAAAAGGTATAATATTAGCTCTTAAGTAGGAACCCTTTAAAACTGTCTGAGAATATTACTGAAAATAGTTTTTATGTTATGTGAAAATATTTATTTTTATTACAGGTGTGTTAATCTTTTGTCTTTCTTAGGCTACATTAAAATTGTACAAAATTTTGACTCAGACTGCATAAAATGAGCTAAATTTGATGATCATTATTGAGTAAATATGTTCGTAAATAATTTACAATCTATAATAACTACCATAACAAATAGTATTGTATTCCTTGATGTGCATATTTTTTACCACTGAACAGTTCATGAAATTTCAAAAACAAAACAATATATCAGTATTTTATGCATAATTAGAATTAAAAAAATATGTGTGAATTTTTTTTTACTTATAATATTGCGCTAATGTTTTTGTTTTTTTTTATTTATTTATTTATAACAGGGAGTCAGATTCCAGAAAATACTGCACTTATTGAGGGCTACACATCCTATTTCAGTTATCCCAGGAAGCATAGTGGCTATTCAGGAGTAGCTACATATTGTAAAGATACATTTGTACCGGAAGATGCTGAAGAAGGGCTATCTTCCACAGTTCTCACTGAGAATTATGAACCACTTACACATGTATTGTCATTTTCTGAATATTTTAATAATGATGCAGAGAAATTTGACTTTGAAGGAAGAGTTATAATTACATATCATTTAATGAAGTATGATTTGTATTGTTCTTATTTTTTTCATATAAAAACAAATAATTTTAAACTAATCAGTCTTAGATTATTGAAATTATTTATTTGTAGAAAATATTGCTATAGAATTGGTTATTTAAACAGGAGTATTCAAAAATATCATTCAAAATGTGTACCATTAACTTGAATTAGATAAAAGCAAAAATATGTCATATATTGTGCTATATTTCACAATAAGTCATGAAAGAAATACTATAAAATATTGCAATTTGCTTAAATCTATATATGTTGTTTTGAATTTAACTTATTAAAAATATTCTGTAATGTACAATTAAAATGACATTTTTCAAATTTTAAATTAAATTTGATCTGTCTTCTAATAAAATGATAGAATAAGTTAAAATATGCCATAAGATGATTTTTGATTTTCTAAAATTAAAAATCATTTCTTAATTCCTTTATGTATTTTATAAGTTATTGTAAGGTTTGAAAATTCATTAAAATGTATAATTAATTTTGAAGTTTTTTTTTATGTATTTGTAACTATGTTTTGAATCCTCTATTATTTTTTTCCATAGGTATGAAGATCAAATTCAAAGGTTAGCAATAATAAATGTTTATTGTCCACATGTTGATCCTGAAAAACCTGAGAGATATTTATATAAAATGCAGTTTTCCCTCATGTTGGAAGCAAAGTTAAAAGAACTTAGTGAAACAGGATGGTTTGTTCTTTTCTCTTTTTATTGTTTCATTAAATATATATATATATATTATTATATTGAAAAATATCATAGATTATTTAAATTGAAAACCTTTTGAAGTCTATTTATCCATTCTTATATTTTTAAACTTTTTTATATTTTTTTTATACTCAAAAAATTAATTTTTTGAAATACCTATAACAAAGGAAGTTCATATTTTCATAACAATTTTGAATATGTATATATATTATTTACAATTGTATTGATCAAACATAACGACAATTTTTAGATGTCTATTAATCAATGTACTTTATTAATTAAAGGAAATATTGAAAAAAAAATCTGAAAAATGTTGTATCAAAATCAATGTAAAACATCACAGTTCTGAATATGGTATAAAAGATAATTTAAATTATTTTATGCATGGCTTTCAGAAAATATTATATATATATATATATATATGTTGTAGAAAAAAATATTATGAAAAAAAATAATAAATGTGTTTAATGTAGAAAAATTTTTGTTATTCTATAAACAACTTGTTTGTTTCAATTTTCCTATAACAATAGAGATTTCATTTATACTATACAGCTTACTTAACAATGAAAACTTTTTTATGTGTTTCATGTATCTAGTTTATAATTAATTTTGTTAATTATTTTATAAACATTTAATACATAACTATTCAGTTTACCATATATGTTTTTGAAAGTTATACTAATTAAGGAGTAAAATATATAGAGAGATTAAAAATGAGCATAAAACATGAATTTGGACATTTTAGAATGCTGTTAAATTTACTTATTAAAATGTCCATTAAAAATTGTTCATGACTATCCATTTTTTATGAGTTCTATTTTAAAGTGCAAATTATTTTCTTAAATGTAAAGTTAGCACATTTGAACAATTGATTTTAAATTTTTACATTTTTAAAACTATTATACATTAGAAAAAAACATTCCAAGGTTTATTTTTTTTTTCAGTTACAAATGCTTCATGTGTCGTGTGAGACTTTTATAACACGATAAACATCTAATCTGTAATCAAGTTCATTCCATGCATTTTGCATTTTCATACTCTCAGGTTTTCTGAATATAGTATTGATGGGTTTTTTTTAAATTCATTGAATCTTTTTTGCCTTGAATAACCAAAGTTGTATGTGATAGAATTCCATCTTGTTAAAACATAAAATATGTACTGTCCTTTCACAGTTGTGGAAATATCCTTTATTTGCATCATGCACATCCTTACATGTTCAATGTAATTGCTACCTCTTACAAGTTTCTCAGGAAAAAAGACCCATAAAGTTTTGTTTGTGGCATGTACAAAAACATTCAGTTTTGGTAAATCTCTCTGCATTGTAGAAAAAATTTTGTGAAGGTTTTCTTTATTTTCATATGTCACTCTTTTTAATATGTGCATAATTTTAAAAATGTAATCATTCATTTCTATAACCCTGTATATTAATACAGTTCTGTTAAAAATGTTTCATTTGATCACATTAAAAGAGCTCAATCTGTAAAAATGAAAACAGTCATAGTGATGACAAATTAGAAATGTTAAATATTCTCTTCTTATAGTAGAATATCTAAAGTAAAAGGCAAGGTAACTTATAGTAAATTACCATTTTTTTTTCTGTTGTTATGTTTGTGTATTGGAATCCTAATTAATAAATTTTCTTAAATTAAATAGTTATAATGTCCTACAAAACGACAATATAGTTATAATGGCCTACAATATAAGTTTGAATATAAATTTTAAACATATTTTATCTTTTCTTATTATATTGCTAATATCATAAAAGATAGATTTCTATTACAGACTTTTTTTTTTTACTATGTTGTATAAATGATTATTCCACTATCATATCCTATCAAAATTCAAGATTTCTTTGATATGTACATTCATGCATAAAGATATTTCAGTTATTTTAATACTTAGGTCTCCTCCATTGGAAATTTTTGAAAAGAAAATTTTTAGTTACAAAAAATGAGACAATTTTTTTTTCAATGCAGACTCATGCACAAATTATTATTTAGGTGCGGAAACTAAATAGATGCATCCATTCTATTTCAAGGATGATGTTATGGTTTGACATCACATCTATGGGAATAAAAAAACACATGTTCAGGCTTGCTTATATGCATTAGTGATTAATATAATTGATAACTAAACTTTTATCAAGTGAACTGTATATCCATTTTCCTTTATAGTAAATTAATAACCATCATGCTGATGGACAGAATTTTTGATTGGAAGGGTTGAAACAAACACCAAATTGTAGTTTGAAGTTTGTGAGAAAGTTATAGAAATACTGGAGTAATCTTTAAACTGCTGAACAGGAGAAAAACATTATTTACATACATATTATATATGCTGTACATAGTTTAACCAAATATTACTACCTGTTTTTTCTTAAAATTTTGAATATAATACTTTTCTGAAAAAATTCATTCAAATTTCAATTTTCAAATATTTCAAAAAAAATTTTTAATCTTTATTCAGGGAAAAATATTTTTAAGGTTAATGAAATTTTTACTATTTTCTTTTTTTTTCATCTGAACTCTGTTTACTCATCTAAAATAATTTAAAAATTTCTCTTGGTATTTTTCAAATTGTCAAACAGTCTGTAAAACTAACCACAAGAAATCTTTCACTCAATATTAAATATACTCCAAAACTTTTTTTAAGTCTTAGAAAAAGTGCACAAGTACCTGCAATTTTTTTTTTTTTTAATCCATTTAAAACTGAGGTATGTGACAACTATTTAGTCACGTAACACATTGTTAATTTTATCTCAAAAACATGTATCTCATTGCAAGAAGTCTAAAAAAAAGAGAATTTGGATTGTATAATAAATTTTTATATTGTTTTCAAATTTTCATGAAACATAATTAACATAAATATTAAATAATGTTTTGCTCTGAACTCTCCCCTCCTCCCCCGCTGTAAACTGCAAAAAGTTTGTTTGAAACCCAACATTTTTTTTTTCCTATAGTTCCAACATTTTTTTTCCATATAAAACCTTTCTATAGTAATATTGTAAATACAATTAAATATATTGCCTCTAATCCCACTTCCCTTTTACTTTTCACTCAGAAATTGTTTTAAAATCAACAAAAACAATCAAGAAGTTTCATTATGACTCGGGTCTATTTTTGGCATAATCTTATTATTTAATGCTCAGTTATCAGAAGTTTTCTACAGCTGTCAATAATAACTGAAAATAAAACAGTAGTCTTTTCATGAATGGGATACTAAAAGAAAAAAAACTTATTGAAATTCTAATAGCTATGTAAAGTTTAGTAGCTATATATAGTTTTTTTTGTAATAATTTTTCTAATCAAATTACTATAAATATCTCAGATTTTTTTAATTTTTCCTGTTTATCTTTTACATTTTTGAAAAAAAAAAAAAAAATTAATACTTTTTTGGGGGAAAAAATGTGTATAAATATGAGAAAATCTTGATTTTCTTTTGCTTTGTTTCTTTTAGCTGTTATTTTAATTTTTTCTTTTACAGTTCCGTTGTTATTTTGGGAGATTTGAATATTGCTTATTCAGTAATTGATCATTGTCAACCTTGTGAAGAACGTGTAAGTGAAATAAGTTTTTATAATGTTAAAGATGCGTTTAAAACAAGTTTTATTTTTATATGCTTCATAAAATAAGTGTTATTTATTCATTTATTTAAAATGCAACTGTTAAATAGAGTTATTTATTCAGAAAAAATTATAATGAAGTGTTTTTTTAATATAATTTTTGCTTTTTTAAGAAATTGTTACTACATAATTTTAAAGAATAAATTTTTGCAATGTGCACTGAATCAACATTTTCAATTTTACTGAAGAAAAATTTAATTATATATAGATTGAATTCACAGTGAAGCAATTCATAAATCATAGCTATATCTTTATCAAATACGATATACTGTCTTTAGTTATTATGAAATAAAAATAGAGTTTAATAAGTTGTTTATACTCTTTATGTAAAAGCTGGTGTTATATTATTCTTTTCCTTGTACGAAATTTTTGTATCATTAAGTAAAATTCACATTACATAATTTTTTTCTCTTCAGGAATTCAATTCCTCAAAATCTCGACAATGGTTAAAAGCTCTACTTACATCTGAAATATCTTTTTGCGATGGTATGGTACATTAGTAATTTTATATAAGAATATTTAAAATTTTTAGTATAACTTATGATCAATAAGTATTAATTATTAATTTTCTTAATTGGTGATTTTTATTATATACCATGCATTATAATGATGTTTTCCTACATGTGAATGCTTAATATTCTTGATAAAATTTAGCTTTTTATGAATCATTTTTATTAAATGTGAACATTTTAAAATTTGTAAAAATAAATGCTTAACATACATTTATAATTTTTTAAATATTTAGTTTAACAGAAATCTATTAAAATTAAAGAAAAAAAAAGAAGTAACATAAATTTTAATGTTAATTTAAATTTATTAAAGTTGATATAAAATTTAAATTAACATCAAAATTTATTTAGACTTTACTTAGATTTTTTTTTTTTCTGAATTTCTGAGGAGGTTTTTTATAATTAAGAATAGAATATTTAATAATCCACATAAACATTTATACTTAAACATATAAAAATCATAATTTTCATAGATTTATCTATAATTATTTGCCAATTATAGGAAATCTTTGTTGTTCAATGACATATAATAAGTTTTAAGCATGAACATAACTCATCAAACATAGTTTATTTTATTAATTATTCTCACAGGGAATTAAGTATATTTATTTAAATAAAAATATAAATATATTTAGCATTTAGGAAAACTCTTCTTTCCAAAGCATTTATAAATAGCTGCTAGATAACAAATAATTTAAAGTAAAAGTTGAAACTGCTTAAAAATTGTGTGTAAATATTCAGCATTCTCAATTTTGTATTCTTAAGGACATCTAAAATTATTTAGACATACTTTATTAGAGTGTTAGATGCATAATTTTTTTCTTTATAACATATGTTATATGTATAATAAGAAAACTTTTAAACATAAAAATGTTTAAAAGTCTCTTTAGAATAAATGAAAATAAAGAAAAAAATTCTATTTCCTCCTTTTCTATTTTGTTCTGAAAAAAAAACTAATTGCCAACATTAAATATATGTCATTATTTGCATTTCATTGAAGAATTGTAAACTTTTTTTTTGTTTAATTTATTTTAGCAATAGTTTTAGATTCTTTTAAAACAATATGTTTATCAATTGTGATAAATTAAATTATGAACATTTTATTTAAAAAATGCTTTGTTACAGAAAAATTGGTATTGTTGATGCTTTTCGTCATTTCTACCCAGATAAGAAGGAATCGTATACTTGTTGGAACACAAAAACAGGGGCTAGAGCAACTAATTATGGTACAAGAATCGATTACATCTTAGTTACCAGCAATCTTCTTCCTCTTTTAGATAGTTGTGAAATATTGTCTGATTACCATGGATCTGACCACTGTCCCGTTGCAGCAATATTCAAATGTGATTCAATTCCACAAGAAAATGTCCAGCTTCCTTCAATTTGTACTCGATTATGGCCAGAATTCAGTGGCCAACAGCAAAAACTGCAAGCATTTTTTCAAAAGATACAAAATGTAGCTGATAATTTAATGAAGCAACAAGAAACAGAACTTCAATCTGTTAAGAAACTCCCAAGTAAAAAGAATAAGCAAAAATCCATCACTAATTTTTTTCAAACCTCCAGTTTCAACTCAAATTATTCAATCAACTAATACACAATCTAAAAAATTGTAATGAAACATCTGGGTTTAGCTGCAGTCCTAGTGATTCTTCTTCTTCTTCTTCATCATCCAAACATGAAGACTCAAGCATTGATGATGAGCAAATTAAATCTGTAGCAATTATGAAGAAGAATCAATCAGAAGCATGGAAGACAATGCTTGCTGGACCTCCTAAACCCCCATTGTGTTCTGGTCACCAAAAGAATGTATTTTAAGAACTGTGCGAAAAAAAGGTCCAAATTGTGGAAGAAATTTTTTATGTGTTCTTATCCAGTGGGTCATCGTCAAATCCAGAAGCTAACTGTAATTTTTTCAAATGGGTTAATGCACCGAAAGTGAACACCTTAAAAAAAGGATAATGTGTATATTTTTTTGTAAAAAATTCATGTAAAATTCTTTTGTAAAAATATTCATAATTTCATTTCATAAAGAAATCTTATGTGGCATAAAATTCACATTTCTTCCATTTTTTTTGTAAATTTTTTAATGTTTAATAGTTTATGTAAATTGTATTTTTATATTAATTTAATGTAAATAAAATTGATAAGAATAAACTAGTTTTTTAGTTATTAAAATTATTTTTTATGTGTGTATTTCAAAATATATATTTACAGTATGACCCATCTATAATGTAGTTCAAAATAATTTCTCAACAATTATAACTCAGTTTGTAATTTGAAAAAAAGGAACTGTCATTAGATATTAAAATAAATTTCTACTTTCTAATAGATGTACAGAAATGCATTTTAACTACATTATGTTACTATTAATAAAAAAATTAGAATAAATACATTTGCTAATGCATGTAGTTTTGTAAATTTACAAGTAGTTGTATAGTGTATAAACTTGACAAAGAAAAAAAAATGATAATGAAAATTAATGTTGACTTAATCTATTTCTTTATTTACATTTTTTAAAATTTACATTACTGAATAATGGCATCCGATACAGTACATATTTTATAATTTGATTTTATTTAATTAGAAATATTTCAATTATGATTCATAGCCAGAAAATGCAGGATGTGAAGTTGTATTTTTATTTTTCTATATTTGATATTATCCTTTAATATTGTCGCTTGCAACAGTAATATTTGGTAATATTTTTAACTGTATTATGATGTTAATTCAGTAGGCCCTTTTTTGTTTCTCACCTTACCTTCAAAAATGGCATTATTAGCTTATTAGGCAAGTATAATTAGAATAGGTGCATTGTAGTGAGATTATATTATATTTTGCGATTTTTATGTTTGATAAATTTTGGACCTTATTCTACTGTATAATTTACCCCAATGATAATATCAATTTTCAAATTATTTAATGTACTTTAAAAACAAAAGTATTTTTAATGAAATTTTTAGTTTAAAGTATATTTGAATTATTTAATTTGTTCACCTGATGTAAAATTTAGTATCTAATTATAAAATGCTTATAATTATTAATTTATTTTAATTTAATAATCTGAAAGATAAAAACGAATACTGTATTTGAAAAAAAAAAAAATTCTTATTTTTATTCTATTCAAAACAAATAATTATATATGCATTTGGAAAAAAAAAAATTACATGCATCGGCCGGGAATCGAACCCGGGCCGCCCGCGTGCAGGCGAGCATTCTACCACTGAACCACCGATGCTACGATGAACGGTCATCTGCTAATGTTAAACTTGACATATATAACTTAGGGAACGGGAGGAAAAATCATTTACATATGATAAAAATTGACTATTTTTATTAGAAATACTATTTTTAAGAATAATAATATACTCATCATTCGTTTTAGAAAAATTATACATTTTAATGAGATTCTCGCCAATAAGAGATATAGCTTATTCAAGGTGAAAGTAATTGTAATTAAAATTTGAAAAAAATAATGTTCAAATTTGGTTAGCGTTGCATAATTTTTATTTATAAATAGGAAGGAAATATCTTCGCTCTTTAAAAAAATTTAATATCATAAATTTTCTAAAATATTAATTAATTATGCGAATTAATTTTTTTCCATTAAACACTGTTATATGAATATTTATTATTATTATTAAAAATATCTCTCACTATTTATATAGTGAGAGGGATATTATATATATATAGATATATTTTTATTCGTGTGTATGTATGTATGTGTATGTATCTTTACGCTTGTAATTTATAATTTACAGTTCTTTATTTTATGAATTATTTATTTGTGAAGAGAAATTTTGTGAAATGTTTATAAACGACTGATATCGATTTAAAACAGCACTTAGAAATAATTCAGCTGTTTATTATCAATAGAAAAAAATTTTTTTAATTATAAAACTCCGATCATTTTCAGGCATTAGATAAACTGTCCTCATTCTTTGTTCCTAATTACATTCCATAATGATATTGCATTAAAAAACAGTATAATTTCATTTACTCTTCTGAATTTAGATATATGTGCTCTTAATATTATTATTTGTGTCCACTAGATGGCAGCAGGATGAAATGCTGATTTCTTCATTCAATTGATATGTTTTGCAGATATTTTCAAAATCCTCCATTTAAAATTGATTGGGCAAAAAAGAAACATTTTCCTTGGCTAACGGTCAATGATTTAATATTTTTCCTATATGGAAATGTTTATTATTTATTGACAACTGTTGTATTATAAAATTTGAGTTACAATTACTTTTCAGTTGTACTAAATTTGAAAATGTACAAAATTTATTTTTAAAATTTAAATAATCTAAATGTAATTTTTGTTTAAAAATGAAATGTGATAAGAAAAAAAAAAAATTTAAGGATTATAATATTTCTTCGGGAAAACTGTTTTTTATTGTAACTATGAACTTATTAAATGTAGCCATTATTTAAACACACATCTTATTGTATAAATTTGAATGATTTTTGTATCTTATGCAGCATGTATACATCAGAATAAAATTTAACAAACAATATGCCATTTTAGGGTCGATTCCGTAATAACTTGTTAGACTGTCAATAATAAAATAAAATAAAATAATTCAAAAATTTTAAGAATTTTTTACAACGAGGCAAATTTCTGGTAAAGCTATTTAAATAATATATTTGCAAAACAAAATTTGAATAGCTTACAATCTCATTCACTCAAGATTCTTTTTTTTTTTAATTAATTCAAATTTTGAGACGTATATCATTCAATTGGCAATTTATATGAAAGAAATAAAAAGATTCTGGACTTGATGATTTTAAAAAATCTATACTTTTAAATGTACAAGTGCATTAGCATTCCCTTTGTTGAAGTCAAAGTGGATGCATTACTATTTACATTCCTCATAGGATATGAAGTAGCACGTTTCTTTTAAGAAGAATATTCAAGAAATAGTAGTTATCTTTGTGCTTTCTCCTAATCCTAACAACACGGCCTGATGGCCAATCGACTAACGCTCTGCCCTTTGGTATTGCATGCTGTGGCAATGGCATGGATGTTCGTGAGTGATTCGGAATCCACGTTAAACTGTAGATCCCAGTTTAATTAACCCAAAGTGTGTGCAAAAATGACCATAGAGTGACAAACCAAATCTAATTCTAACAAGAGTAAGTGTTGCCGTCCATCCCTAGCCTAGCCCATATGTCTTGGTAACTTCGATGTTATGTATTTTCTACTTCATGAATAGGGGCGGATCAATTTCTCTGTATTAAATATTCCTGCTATATAGCCATTATTTTTAAAATTAAAACTAATATCATAAATGACTTGATGACTTTGTCCCCAAATATTTATAATAGAACTTATTCAGCAAAATCAAAAATTGGAACACCACCTTTAAACAGAAAGGAGGTATGTTCTTTAATTCATTAAAATCTAGAATTCCTTATCAAGATAAATCCAAAACTTCTGTTTATGGCATTCATTAGATATATATATATATATATATCATTGGCTCAACAGCCCATGATATATATAATGGGGTCCTAAGTCGTCTGCCTACTGGTAAATTTACAGACAGGAGTTGTTTTCTTTGCGGGGTAGAATTGTTAGGCCTACGCTCAAGGGAACCTGAATGGCCAAGTGTCTGATGCTCGGTGCCCCAGGTTTCGGATTCGAGTCCCGGATGGTGGAGCGGTGTCATGGATGCTTGTAGTGATTCGGAATCCACATTAAGCCGTATATCCCCAATAGTACGGAGCCCAATCAGACTTCTCACCCTCATCATTCCCAAACTGTATAGGGGCAACTCAACTCTAGGTACAGTGATGTGATGTGGTGTGGTGTGGTGTAGTAGTAGCCCTAAACTTAATGCTTTAATGGATCTACGGTTTAATGTGCATATATATATATATATAGCAGTGAAAGGACATAATTGATAACTTTGAAATTGTTGTTAAACCTGCTAATTGAAGTTGCTGTTCTTTTCTCCCTAATTAATTTACGGTACATTGAATTTTTCTGCAGAAAATATGTCGTCTCTAATTATTCATGATTATTCGTGATGATGTACATATATCTATATAGGGTTGAGGGATAAAACGATATTTCGTTAAATATCGATTTAATTCCGAAATTGCATGTCCATTATCATTATTCTTATGTTAACCAAATTCTATTTAATATATCGAAGTTCTGTAACAACGAAATTCCGATGTCCAACATCGAAGTAACCGATTTTCAAAACCGGTATAAGCGCTTCGGAGATGAACGGCGAATTCTAACTGTCAATCAGATCTGTCATCAATTCCTGTCTGACTTTATTGATATCGGACGCACGTGTTGGATGTATCTGGCGATTTCGGTATTCGGTATTTGTTCTTCAGAATTTCATCTACCTCCTCGTGGTGCACTCCGGACAACGTCTAATAGGGCAAAATGATCTACAAACACGGCCTTCAATACTGGCTCTCAGTGCGAGTTTCTGACTCCCTGGTCCTCTCTGCCTCCTGTGTGATAACCAGGAAGAGATGGATATGTATCACTTTGCTTCCTGTTCTGCACTGCCCCTGCTTCTTTATGAAAGCCTTATTGAACTGCCAGACTTAAGGATGGATTAACTGATGGCATTTGTTTCTATATTGTTCTTTATATTTTTTTTCAATTTCTTCTATTAGCTCACACTATCCCTATATATATCTTGTTCAAATTTTCAATCAATCATAAAATACTTTTTATTCATCCACTCAAGTTCAAATACAGTTTTTTTGAACTTGTAGTGGATGACACTGAATGTTAATACAGTTTTTCAAATATTAATTCTGTAATTAAATTTAATTAATTAATTTAAGTTTTTTGGTTTTTAGATTTAAATTGCATATATCTACCAATAGATGGCGCCAGATAAACTTAAAAAAGGAAAATTACTTATAAAGGACTTTCTGCAATAGAGTGAAAAAAAGTAGGAATTGATTTAAATTTTTTTTTTTTATATTACTTGTTTATATGTACTGTCCTGTAAACTTGCCATTGGAAATAATAATAGTAATGAAAAAATTAAAATAATAATAATAAAATAATAATTAAAAAAAAAAAAAAAACTTTGAAATTCATAGTGCAAGTGTGTTTGAAAGAGTTTTTAGTACTGGTGAACCTGCGGTTAGTAAGAATCACACATATTTGTTGTTAAAAATGCAAAATGCAAGTTTTCTTAAGTCAAAATAAAAATTTTATTAAAGGCTTCACTATTTTACTTTTTTTTTTTTTTTTTTTTTATGTCGTGTCATTTTGAAATTATTATTTTTCCAATGTTTGATATTTCCATGCAGTTAAATTTTATAGTAATTTTTATTAAATGATATTTTTACTTTCTCATATACATAATTCATAATGTATATTGTAAAAAAAAAAAAAAGAAAAGAAAGAAAGAAAAGTTTTTGCATTGATTTTATTTAAAAGATCATTTTTTTTAAGTCAAAAGGGTGAAAAATTTGAAACTAATGAAAATGTAAGCAAAAGGCCTTCTGCACAGCAATCTTAATCAACTTAATTTTTTTTTTTAAATTTAATATCTGAAAGGGATTATTTATTTTACCCTATTAAGCCTAAGT
Organism: Caerostris extrusa; assembly: GCA_021605095.1. Lineage (NCBI taxonomy): Eukaryota > Metazoa > Arthropoda > Arachnida > Araneae > Araneidae > Caerostris > Caerostris extrusa. Next base: position 9,869 of record BPLR01005559.1, on the reverse strand, counting down.
AAAAGTAATTCAAAAAATTAATTATATTTTACCTACCTCATTGTTTACCATGTTTCTGAATAACAATTATCTGCTTGTAAAAAACAATTTTTTTTTTCTGTGTGTGTGTTTTTAGAAATTTGTACTTATACATTGCCATTACTCTAAGCAAACGTAAGCGGCGTAAGGGCCAAGTGGCTAGCGCACTGGCCTTTGATACCACAGGATTCAGGTTCAAATCCTGACTGTATCATGGATGTTTGTGAGTGGTTCGTATCCACGTTAAACTGTAGGTTCCGGTCTAATTAGCCTAAAGCGTGCCAAAAAAATGATTTTAGAGCGACAAACCAAACCTAAGCAATCATAATTATTTTTCTACTTGTTAAGATTGTATAACAGTTAAACTTTCCTTAATGTTATATAGTGTAGTAATGTTATATACAGTTGGTTTACTTTTAGAGAAGAGGCTTTAGATATAGATTACCCTAATTCTCCTTTTCATTTGCTTTCCAATAAGTTCACTAATAATTATTTCCTTACCACATATATTTTTTTCTTCATATATTCAAATTTTATATGTTGGTGACTATACATTTTGCTTTTTTATTGTGCAAGAAAAAGGTTTTACTCCACTTTGAAGTTGTCTGGGAAAACCTAAATGAATGTTGATAATTATTTAGTACTATGGGAAGTCTAAATGAAATATTTTGCAACGAAATATCAAATGGAAAAAAAAAAGAAGATATTAAATACTTTGCATTGAATCGATTGTAATCGATCTGGATATTTAGAATTAATTCCCGTTTTTCTTCAAGTGCCTATACTTTTCCTCCAAGCGATGCCAATTCTCGCGAAGTGCTGAAGATTCCATTGCACATAAGCAATGGCCAATAAGTGGTTCATACGAAATTTTCGAGGATCATTGAGTCTGTGAACAATTCTAAATTTTCTTGGACAGTTTTTCATATAAATCAATGAATATTCCTTCATTGTCACTATTTTCTCTATCTCAAACATGTCGAAAAGACTTAGAAGACTTGCAATTCTTTAAAAAAGATAAATATCTTCAGGATACCGTAATGTTTTTTCTCACGAGAAGAGTTTTAGTATTTCATTCCCAGGAGACAGAAATTCATGTTATTAGTAAAATATATGATAAACCCACTGAAATGTCCCAGAAACTGAAATTTGACATAAGACAAGCTTTATTGTGGGTAGTTATATTACATGCAATTGGGGTTTTGTACTAATGAGAACAACCTGTCACTCAAATCTGATAGAAGATATTCAGGTATCGCGTATAATGGAACTCAGGAAATCAGCGAATGTCTGTGCGACCTTCACAGGTCGAAACAACTCCAGATTGAATATGAACTATATCATGAGTTTTTCATCGTGATTAGTTGAGAAATGTCTATTCAAATGAGAAGTGAGGAAGCTGACTCCTTCCCCTTGAGGGATTGTCTTAAAAAGAAGTCTTTGGTGAAGAAGGGATAATTCTGTGACGAGTCGACCAAAAGTGTTGTTTTTTCTCATTTTCTAAAAGTGATTGAACAGGTAGGAGTGAATCATGCCGTGTAATAGTTAAGGCCTGCTGCAGACCAGGTGCATTCGATTCGTCGTAAACTCGAGAACTCTGAAAATCTCCGAACTTGGTGAACTGCACTTTTTATCTAATTTATATCCTTAATTTTCATTTTATATAAATAGAATTTTTGTACACACACATATATATATGTGTGTGTGTGTGATGTGTGTGTGCATATATATATATATATATATATATAAGAACCTGAAAGCAGCTCTCTTCTTGAAGCTGTTGTAGGTCTAGTATAGGCGCCAAGACGTTACAATCCAAATAAATATAGAACTTAAAATATTTAACTCCACATAAATCCATGAACATTCTTAAAAATTACAATATCTGCGGGTAATTTATCTTGTTTGTTTAATTTATTAAATCATTAAACAAACAAGGAAAAAGTGATTACACTACTTACATGGAAAAGGAAAGGACACATATCAAAATAATTTTAAAACCTTTTTCTAATTTTTTTTTCTTTATAAAGACAAAAAAAAAACGTCAATTAGAAAAATATTTTAATATAACAATTTTAATAAAAAATAAAGATGAAAATTTTGAATTGTTAAAACGAATAATAAAGAAAAGGTAAACTATATTAAGATTTATTTATTTAATGAAGGCATAACAAGTATTATAAAAAAAATTTTTAAGTCAATTCCTACTTTTTTTCTCTCTATTGCAGAAAGTCCTTTATTAATAATTTACATTCATTTTTTAAGTTTATCTGGCGCCATTTATTGGTAGATATATGCAACTTAAATCTAAAAAAACTAAAATTAATTAATTAAAACTTAATTACTGAATTATTATTTGAAAAAACTGTATTAACATCAGTGTCATCCACTACAAGTTTAAAAAATGCATTTGAACTTGAGTGGATGAATAAAAATATTTTATGACCGATTGAAAATTTGAACAAGATATATATATAGGGAGAGTGAGAGCTAATAGAAGGAATTGAAAAAGAAATATTGAAATAACTAAATTTTCAGATTTAAACAGTTCCTAGATTTAGTAGATCAGTGACAGTTCACTTGATCCCTACCACTCACTCGTGGGCGTTCCAGCTTTCACGGTGGGCGGTAGGGATTTTGTCTGTTATTGAATACTTTCCTTTTTAAAATTTAATCGATTTTTTTAAATGTTGAAATAACAGAATTTTCAAATATGTTTAAAAATGGCAGTCTTATCTAAATATTGGAAAATGATATTCAGTTTATTGATACTTTTTCCTACTTCTTAACTTGTGGTATTAATTTTTAATGCTGTTGATGATATTGTAATCAAAGAAAGAAAGTGCGTGAATATTTCCAAAAGAGGAGACATTTATTTGTTACGTACGAAAATTGACCAGTATTTAGATTCACAGCATCAGCATCAGGGATCTCATTAATAAATTAATGTAACTTCATCAGACTTCATGCTTGTATGCAGGCAAAGCACAAATAAAAGATAGATTTAACTACAATAAGTTGTTTTATAAATATTTATTCTGCCCAACTTAGTGAAAATCCGACATAAAATATTTGATAAGAAGTTATTATAATATGCTTTAACTTGCAGTAATTCTGCTTTATAAATTTCGTAAAATAAAGTTACTTCTCTACTTTATAAATCACCACAACTGTAAACCTGTGAGTGGTTAGAAAATTTCATTCTTAACAGAGATACAAAAGTGAACGGTAGGTATAAAAGTTTGACAACCCTGTAGTAGATCATTAATCTTTGACTTACTAGTAGTTAAGTGAAAAAAATATAGAGTATAATAGAACAAAAGAAGCTAATTATATACAAAATAGAATTATATATGTGAGTTAATAGAAAAATGTTTTATAAAATGTCAGGAACAATTATGAGAATCTACAAGAACCTGCTGATTTGAACAGTTCCTGGATTTAGTAGATTATTAATCTTTGACATATAAGAAGGTAAATGGAAAAACAAGTAATATATAAAAAAAAAAATTTCAAGTCAATTCCTTCTTTTTTTTCACTATATTGCAGAAAGTCCTTTATAAATAATTTTCATCCATTTTTTTTGTGAAGTTTATCTGGCGCCATCTATTGGTAGTTATATGCAACTTAAATCTAAAAAAAAAAACTAAAATTAATTAATTAATTAAATTTAATTCCTGAATTAATATTTGAAAAAAATTGTATTAATACAGTGTCATCCACTACAAGTTAAAAAAATGTATTTGAACTTGAGTGGATGAATAAAAAGTATTTTATGAACGATTGAAAATTTGAACAAGATATATATATAGGGAGAGTGGGAGCTAGTAGAAGGAATTGGAAAAAAAAAAAAAAAAAAAGAATAGAATAAAATAAATAGAATTAATGATATACAAAAATAGGATTTTATCTGAGAATTAATAGACAAAAAAATTTATAAAATGGCAGGAACAATTATAAGAATCTACAAGAACCTGCTGATTTGAACTGCTCCTGGATTTATTATATCATTAATCTTTGACATGCTGGTAAGTAAGTAAAAAAAAATTAGAATAGAATAGAATAAATGAAGTTTTTCTTTACATAGATCATTTGTGGTAATTTATTTGTATTTTTTATTGGTTTCCTGTATGAAAAATAATTTCAGATCTTGTTACTATTAGATCTGAAATATTTTAAAACTGAAGCTCTTACCAACAGAAGAAAAAAGCAAAATACAACTTAACATAATATAAAAGTTAATTTTATATATTAAATAAAACAGATGCAGAAATGCAAGATATTAAAAAACAAAAAAAAAAAAATGTCTATTTAAAAATTCTGTGAATTAATGAATGTGTGTATACCATGATCATGTAATAAATTTTCACTATGTGCATTAGTCAGCTAGAATGCCTTAGCTAGCAGGTGTCTTCTATCATAAAATATAAATAATTTACCAAAAAAAAAATGTATAAGGATCGTGATCAGCTTAAGTTTCTGTAAGGTATTTAAAGGAAGAAAATAGAAGATGATATGATGTAATAATCATATCTACTATAGGTTTGAATAATAGTTTTGTTCGAAAAAGCCGACTTGAAATTTTTAAGTGTTATTAACATTATCAACTGTCCAACTAGTGGTTCTGTCATAATGTGAGCAGTTAGCGTACCGAAGGGCTCAGATTCAAATCCGGTAACATCCATTGCAGTTACTACTTTCAAAATATGCCGTATCACATTTCTAATCGGATTTAAACATTGAATAGATTAGTTTTCAATTAGATAGAACTATTATGTTTTAAATGTATGTGATATCTATTATCACGAAACTTCTTTTTCAAGTCTTGCAATTTAAAATCTTATATCTTGTCTAATCCTTTCAGAATTTAAAACGAAATGAAATCTAAATATGAAAAATTCTCCCCATATTTCATTTCAGAGGATGTTAATTGATAACTAGTAAATTGGTAATTGAGAGTTAATGATGCTTCAAAATTACACAAAAATATTATAAAACAAAATTTAAAAATTATATACCAAAACAGATTTCAGTACTACTCTGCAATATGCTTTTAAAAGATATTGTGTTGATTGATAGTATCTATACAAACCCTTGACAGCTTTTTATTGTTATATCAAGCTGTTTAATATAAAAAAAACAGTGCCTAGTTTCATACAGTATGAATTTAAGAAAACCATAAAACATAACATTAATGCAAATTGAGTAATCAAGAAAGGTGAAATCTTAAGATTTATTTCCTGAACCTCTTATTTACGAAAACAAAATCAAAAACCAACCAAAGGAGAAATTTAATTTACAAAATCATTTCAAGAACCTCACCGAAACACTTATACCTGCATTCAAAAACTTAACTCGAATCCTTACCATTCTCATTATTGCATTATACTACAAGAAACATCCTGCAAGCAAGAACCACCCAGTAGAAGTCAGTCCACGGATAATTCAATCAAGAAACGATAGCAAAATTATTTCTCAGTGGTACAGGAGAAACAATCTTTTACACCACTTTATTTTTTCTATTATGATTGTTAACTTATGATTATTACTCATTCCCTCAATTGAGAGAAGTAAAGCAAAGCGGAAGCATTTTGATTCATTCCTCCCCTCTAAAAATGCAATTAGCTTCCACAACTTCTCACTGGAAGGGAAAAGCGACTCGTCTCTTCCCCCCTCAACAACCATTGCATCACCAAATAATAATTCCTTCCTCTCATTAGCAGAAATTCGAAAACCAGTCGAGGTACAAAAAAAAAAAAAAATAAAAAAAAAATAGTCAAACTCCATCTTGCAAACCCCTCACATTTCTCCTTTGGCAACTTCACGGCAACACCAACTTCTCTCTGCTCTCTCTCAATCTCTTGTTATTTATATATTTTTCCTCCTTTTTAATGGGGTAAAGCGCCAAAAACTCAGCAGGACGGAACACATCCTCTTGACACCTTTACCCGCTAACGTCGTTACGGAGCGAACGTGTGATACGGTAATTGGCAGCCATTGTGCAATTCCTCCCCCTCTCTTTACCACGGATATCTCTGTCGGTGACAGCGCCCCTCCGTGTTGGCACATGTAATGAGGATGCTTTTGGTTGGGAAAAGGGGCTTATGCTGTGGTAGCCCCGCTAATGAGGTTGTTACGGTACTTTACCTTGTCGCAGCCGTCATTAACTCGAGATCTTTTCCAAAGGGAAGTGTCGGTCGTGAGGCGGAAATTACTGGCGAGAAAAGCCATTTGTTGTTGCTGTCGGTCGAGAAGTGTTTTCTTTGGTCTAATAGGGGCACACCTTGTCCCAGGTTGGATAATTATGTGAGACCATGGAAGATCAATTAAAAAACGCCGTGATAAATAAATGAAAGAATGGGGAGAAGAGAGAAAGAAATTTGGTGTGGATGTCTGCGTCTGCTTGGTTTAACTCTCCTCTAACTAAATGGTTCTGGGCTGTTGGGAAAATGGGCATTAATGAAGGTTTGCTCTTGAATTCCTCGACTTCAAAATTTGTGGGTGGCGTTATTTTGATAAGTCACGCCATTCAAACACTTTTGAGTTGAGATGTAAATAATAAAAGACATTAGCAAACGGTCTGATACATTATTTAATAAATGGTTTTTATCAGAATAAAAATTAAGAAATGATTTATGGGGTGTAAAACACTGTTGTAGTTCAACTGAAAAATAAGTTTTGTCCCTAAAATTTATTAAAAATTCATCAGATTAAAAATAAAATGAATGGTGCAAAAAGAATTAATAAGATGCATCATAATGGGATATGCGTCGTTGATCTCTAATCTTTGCATTAATATCTTAATACTTGATACACTTCAATTTTCACATTGAAACAATATGTATTTTCCAGTATGTTATCTTAAAATTCAGGAAATTCTCAAAAAGTATCATGCTATGTCTGAATTTCTATTGTTTATGTTTGTAAATTATTTTAAATGCTTTTTTATGCGTTATGACGAGAGTAATCTGTTAACAAAGAAATTATATTACTCATTTTTTTAAAAGGAAGTTTGAGATAGGGCTATCATAAGTGTTGCTATGCAAAAACAAAAGTTTTAAATGTAGCATGAACATAAATCTACAAGAAACTTTGCAATTTAGTGAATTCATATATCAGTGCTGGCAATTAGGTACATTAATTAGATATTACAGATGTTATATAAGTTACATAATTTTTGAAATACATAATTCATTAATTTAGAATCTTACAAATATAAAATTGTGCGTAATTTTTCTTAATTTTGAATTTGCATAGCTTTTTTTTTTTTTTTTAAATTGCTTAAAAATACATAGTTTGTCACATTATTGTGAGGTTAAATTATAATTTGAAATATTTGTTTTATCAATTGATTTACAATAATTGGACTATTAAGAATTTCAATTAATTTTAAAGAAGCAATTAATAATCTGGATATTACAAGACATTTACAAAAATGTATTACACAAATTTCCAAGAACATTTACAAGAAACAGGTACATTAATTAGATATTACAGATATTACATAAATTATAGAATTATTGAAATTCACAAATTTATTAGTTTAGAAATCTTACAATTATAAAATTTTACACATCTTAATTTTGAATTCGCATAGCTATTTTTTTTTTAAATAGATTAAAAATACATAATCTGTCACGTTATTGAGGGGTTAAATTATAATACGAAATATTTACTTTATCTATTGATTTACAATAATAATTTACAATATTTATAAACTGATTAAGATTCTTAATGAACTATTAAGAATTTCCTATTGATTTTTAGAACAAAAGTTAATAATCTGGGCATTATTTGCAAGAGAAAATAAAGGCTAATATTTTTGTAAGTATTTCTTGATTTAAATAAACTACTAATGTTGTTTTTTTCTTTTCTTTTTTAATTAAATATAAACAGTACTTTTTACAGAGTAAAATTATAAAGAAATCGTGTATTTTTATAATATATTATGCCATTTTTTTTTTTTGCTTAAAAATGTACAGTCTATCACGTTATTGTGAGGTTAACGATAATATAAAAATAATTATTTTATTTTTGATTTACAATAATGAACTATTAAGAAATTACTATTAATTTTAAAACAAGCAATTAGTAATCTGTATAATACAAGAGAAATAACCACTAATATTTTTTAAGTACTCCTTGATTTAAATGAACTACCAGTATTGTTTTTTTCTTTTTTTTTAATTAAATATAAACTGTAATTTTTATACTACAATTATAAAGAAATAATCCTGTATTTTTAATAAAATATTAATAATTCTTAAATAATTTATAATTTATTTTGTAAATGTAATATTTTTTTTCAGCATATTTTTTTTTTGAACGCTAAATTCTTTTAAGAATGAATCTTTCATACTTTTTAGTATTTTCCACTTTCCCCATTAAAAGAAACATTTTTGTTTTGATTGCATATGTCATTAATTTCTTTATAGGATTGCGATCAATCAAAAAACGAAGTATGATTTTTTTTTTAATGAATTAATAAAAAGAATATTATATATAAATGAATTATACATGTTCTTGCTATATGAGGCTAATCAAATAGAGATCGAGGAGATTTTAAATGAGAACGAAATTAAACTATTCCGAATGTTCATTTTAAAGGTTTTTAATAATTTGAAGATTTTTCGGTTTCGTTCACTGAAACATGACTTGACCAGATACTTTTAGGTGTATGCTCGCTGATGTTGCTTTTATCTCAATTTATCCAAATGATTAAAATACTACAGATAACAGAATTTGACAAAAGTGAAAATGAAACTTTATAAAGGAACTACTCTAAAACTCGAAATTCTTGAATTCATTGCCTATCACGGATTACAAATTCCATTTTAAAAGAAAAGAATCATTGCTCATACTTTCTAGAAACCAAAGAATATAAACAAGTAATATATAAAAAAAAAAAAAATTTAAGTCAATTCTTACTTTTTTATTTTTTCACTATATATTGCAGAAAGTCTTTTATAAATAATTTTCATTCATTTTTTTTTTAAGTTTATCTGGCGCCATTTATTGTAGATATATGCAACTTTAAATCTAAAAAACTAAAATGTATTTAATTTAAATTTAATTACTGAATTCATATTTGAAAAACTGTATTAATATTAACATCAAGTGTCGTCCACTGCAAAGTTCAAAAAAATGTACTTGAACTTGAGTGGATGAATAAAAGGTATTTTATGAACGATTGAAAATTTGAACAAGATATATATAGGGAGAGTGTGAGCTAATAGAAGGAATTGAAATAAGATGAGTAGATTTGAAAAGAAAAGAAATGTATAAAATTTCAGATCAAATAGATCATAATACTTGAATGATGTTTAGAATATATGAAGTGCAACTAGTACTTAAAATGAATAAGAAATAATAATCCCCAGAAAGCAAAAAAAAAAAAGGGGAAAGGGGGGGGGGTACATCATAGCTTACAGGGTTACGAGACTTTTCGTAGAAATTGAAGTATTGTTGTTGCTGTCTTATAATATGCATTCTCTGTCATGTCAAATAAGAGTAAGAAAAAAACTTTATATCCAAAAGCACTTTGTAGTTTTTTTCTTTGTTGTAAATATTAAGTACTATTAAAGCATTGTGCATTGAAACAAAAATGTTCAATTGTTCATGAAATAGTTCAACCATTCTCCAAAATAACATAAACATAAGATTAATTTGTTCTGAAATCGAAAGACGTCCATCTTAATCAAGGTAAAAGATTTTCCATAGATTTATAGCGACATTTCGAACATTTTGGTATTGAATTTTACAAACGAATGCAAAATTTCAAGGTTGAATATTTCTCGTTATAAAAAATCTATTTTTTGTAGAGGAATAAAAATATCTCATCTTATAATTTT